>JASDQU010294858.1:0-10675 GCA_032191745.1 Picea mariana | reverse complement strand
TTATACCAATCTAGAACTTCTTGGCAGGATACAGACGTCCGAGTGGGTTAAATGGCAACCCTGTCGAGGCTATGGACGCCTGCTGGCAGCAGTGGCCATGCCAACAGTATTGGAGATTTTATCTCTAATATCGTGACTTGATGATCTTAAGACTGTTATTAGTTTCATCTTTTAAGACATCGCTGGAAAAGATGGTGAATGATGATGTTTGTACAATTTTTTGGTTGTTGTTTTTGAGTTGAAATTTTCTTTGCTGTCCTAATTTGAATTTATCACTTTTGACAGAGATAACTGCTTCTACCAGTGTGTCGCCATTGTTGGAAGCCAATTCACATTTTCCATTGTCTCATAAGCTGCCTACACCAATGTTTCACAAACATTGAGTTTTCATCGCAATTTTCAAATGAACGATGCTTTTATTCTTTGCACCTTTTGCACGCCTATCTTCGTTTTGTTTTCACGACTGTAAGCATGAAAACTTAGTTCTTCAAAGTCACATTAGAATCATTGTTTGAACCGTTGTCATCCTTCTGATTGATTTTCCCTTTGCGCTTACATCTCACTTATCATTACCTAGCTGGAAAATCTTTCGATTTGTACTCATTACTCATGCTTCGATTTATTATGTGTCTTGGTTTCATTGAGTTTGCAATACATTTGGATTTGTATTCATTTAACCTTTGGTTTCATAAGATACATGGGTGTTATGATTAAAACTTTTATATATATCTTTGTAATTTGATGCCTATGTTTATGTTTTCATAACTATTGATGTTTTGATTATATGAAAACCCATTTGTACATTGGTTAAATTATGAATATGAGCTATTACAATACATCGACGCATGGTTTATTATTGAATGATTTATGTCTTAAAACTGTGGTGTAATATTGATTATGCGCGTTGGTTTATAACTCACCATTGGTTTCATTGGTCGGCTAATTCACATAATGGTCAAACTATTCTATGATGGGTTGAATAGCTATGAAATTGGTGGTGGTACTATTGGAAATAACTCTTACGCATGGCAGAAGTAAGCTCTATCACCCTCACACACTTTGCATTAATGCTTGCCTCCTTACCAGGATTACCTCTGTTGATTTTTGGGAGAATCTCTAAGCCTACTCTGTTCAAACCCTTGTCCCTTATCCTAGCTCACTGTGTGTTATCTCTTGGCTCCTGGAGGGCGAATTGAACCCCATTGGTGTTCAGAGTTGGTGTTGGTTTCATTTTTCCAAAAAATACTGCCCCGAATTTTCTCTAGAGTCATGTTTTTGAGTGAGCGATTCTGGGCAAATGGTGTTGAATTAGATCGAACGGTTGAAAACCCAGAACCGTTTTTAGCCCCTTTACCCTCATTGTAGGCGGTTTCCTACAATGAGTGGATATATATATCTAGCTCTCATTTTTTAGGTCAATTTTTCAGTGGCTGGAACATGCGTTTTGAGTATGTGAGCATTTGCAAGAATGCTTATCATTTCTCCAGACCTGTGCTTCAAATCCCTTCTGCCTGTTCAACCTTGTGCTTCAACTTCTTGTTGAAACCCTTGATCAATCTACAGATTCATCAATTAGTCTGTCAAAAGAAGCATTTTCTTTCTACCCTGGTATGTATCTCAACATCATTTCTAGTTTTGTGAGTCACCAGGATTGATATAATAGTTTCGTTTTGATAAAAATAGAAAGATTTTCGATTTGATTTGTTCATAGATTTTTACTAGATTGTAATGGTTAGTGGTGTGGATTTGATTTGATTTATTTAGCCAAAATAGATACTCTACTGTGAAGTGAAGTCATTTGCATCTATTCCGGGCACAAGTTGTTTCTCATACTGCACTTTTAAACGCAACCACATTTCAATTCGATTTGGTTTTGATGTATATGCTTTGATTGGTAACAAGTGGTTTTCGAACAACTCGAATACAGTTTGGATTGTTATTAAAATGATTCTATAAAAATTCGCCCAAATCATGAATGGATTCAATTCATAACAGTCACGCTAAAACCTAGCCTATTAATTCGTTTTAGTTTGCTATTAGAATGACTTTATTTTTGGTTGGATTGGCAATGAATATTCAGTTACGAATTTGATTTGAAAAATGAAATTGACTGTATCAGATTCACGATTTATTCCTATAATTAAACTTGGTTGTGATTCATTTTGATTATTTGCCCAGTTTACAATTCTAATCTCTGTTGATTCTATTACGATCCTGTCTGTTGACTGTGCAAGTAAACAATTACGAATTTGATTGAGTTGAAGTTGTTGCATATGATTTCTTTATACATAATCATAACAGTCTTTCTGTTTATGAATTCAATTGAACACTACGAATATGTTGTTATATCATGACAACTATAACGAGTGAATCACATATGATATGATTTGCTATCAATTTCGTTTTAATATGGAACAGTCCTGTTGTGGTTTGACCATGTTTTATGGTGACTAAAAACAGAGCATTCCTTACTCTGTTTCGATTGCATTTATTTTGATATGGTTTAATCTAAATGATTATTTCACTTGAATTATTAGTAATTCATTTTTAAGGATTATTGAGAGATGATTCGATTTGATTTTATTTGATTGATATCTGGTCCTGTTGGCTATTCTTGACTAGCTACAGAATCAGATGATTCTGTAGCTAAGTCTATGGAGTCAATTTTTTAATGTTTTCTTAATAAAATATCCTTCTAATTTGATCTTTATGTTCTATTGCAGGCAAATTCGAATTGGCAATAGATATGATGAGCAGTTAGGGGATGTTTTACAGATTCTACTTGCATTTCATTTCTCTTAGTTTAGTTGATTTTGGGATTATTCCCAGATTATGTAAAACAATTTGCTATTATTCACAAGGATGTTTTACCTTGTGAGAAACCTATATAAACCTATGGTTTTTGTAATAATGTTCATCCTCAGTTGTGGGAGAACAAGGATATGGAATTCTGACACAAACTGGAGCAGAATTGGTGTTTTGTCATAGCTTTTGATTTTCAATATATCAACATTGTGTTTCAAGTTTTGTATATCACTTTGTGTATGATTTATGACTACTTTAGCTATCTAAATCAAATGCAAATGATATAATTTTATTACTGTTATCCATATCTTGTTTCTTCCAAATCGATAAAATACATAACAGTTGTTGATTCATTTTGTGAATGATAGCTTTGTCTTCTTCATAGATTGAATTGTTACATATAAGTTTTCTGCATAACAGGTTTCCCTTATTGCAGGAGTTTATAATCAGAAGATTGTTATGATTTTCTTTTATGTCTTGTTTGTCCTGTAAAACACTTCAAGAAGCAGCATAGCTGATCATTTACGAAAAGATTAAGGACTAAACGGTGTGAATTTCTTCCGCCAACCAGCTTAGAAGCAATCATACACAGGGCAGACTTGGAGCGTTTCCAGGTCAATTAGTCTTTTATTTACTGTTTATATTAAGTAGTTTAATATAGATGATAGTTTAATTAGGTTTATATTACATTGTTTAATTTTAGTAAAATATATTAGATTGTTTAATTTCAGTAAAGTTTATTTCTTTTTCATAAAATATAAAAATCAAAAAGAGATTCTTGGCTGTCTTAGGGCAGAAAATACATGAGTTTTGCAGGTTTTAATCAAATATGTAGATTGTTCATAGTGTACATTTGTGAATAAGAGATATTATAGCTGATAATTAGATAGTTGATTTGATTTATTATAAGGGTAATTTATAGTTTGTAGATAGAATAGTTAGAATATTGTGCATTTAGTATATTAGTTCCTTTTCTTTGTTTTATTAGTTTCTAGTTTCCTTTATTTTAGTTAGTTTCTCGTATTTAGTTATAGTTTAGTTAGATTACTTAGCTCAGATCAATTCTCTCTTTGGTTTTCTTAGAATACCTTAGAGCGGCCAAAGGAGCTGTTAAACTCGTCAGGGTGGTTCATTCCAAAGGGCTTGGGTTATTTAGACAACCCTGGACCGGTTCCACTCTCCCAATTGACGGACGGTCAATTTTGCCCGTCAACACATAGACAGGTGCTATTGACTCAATTTTACTGAGTGTGCAGGATTTTGGACCTTGAGGACGTAGAGGCATCGATGGAGCCCCTTGGACTCCAGATCAAGTCGGAGAGTGAACCATTGGGGTTTGATTGTTTTATATGTGATATTAGTGCATCTAATTAGATTGTATGATATGGATATATTCTGATAAGATTCATTGATGATGCAGGATGACGATAGATTTTTGACCAAAATCACATGTGGAGTAAAGGGGTCGCGCACAACTACTAGAGAGGTTGAGGGAGAGGTGTGGATAACAACCCTGCCACAGCCTATTAGCACTCTCACCATGGATCGAACTGTAGGTTAACGACTACCTAGTTCAAGAAGACCCACGATGCCATGAGGGAAGACTGCGACAGTTTCTCATGATGATTCTAAGGGGTGCGCAATAAGGCAAGGGCCTTATTCCTTTGAGGCCCTTAGTCTCCCACAAGATCACCTGACAGAGTATTGACTCCAGGGTTTTTTTATGTCTACCAAGTCAGTAAAGAGGCGAGTGGCACCCTTGGAGCACGTGGTGTGTCCTGAACGACACGTCACGAAAGAAAAAATGTAAAGAGGTGAGTGGCACCCTTGGAGCACGTAGTGCGTCCTGAAGGGCACATCGCACAAGAGAAACAGAAAGAGGCAAGTGGAAACCTTGGAGAACCTAGTGCGTTCTGAAGGGAATGTTGCATTGTTATTTAATAATTGGATAAACCTACATGGCTTTAGGATGAATAACGTGTTAAGGAAGATTTAAAACTTTTCCCCTAATAAAATTTCACCCAGCCTAGGAAAATAACGTCTAGGTCTAAATTATACTGGAGGTAAACTTTTATCTATCTATCTATCTATCTATCTATATATAAATAAAATAAATAATACTGATAATCTTCATTAATCTTGTGACAAGAAGGGGGTAAGCAATTAAATTGATTTATAAAAATCTCTTGGGATAAAATTTAAAAGGGGAAATAATTGTTTTACTATATTATGCTAATTAAAAATTTATTCATTAAACAGAAAAAGGGAAAAAGGGTAAGTTCTCCACATGCCTTTTTAAGTTAAAATAAAAGGGGAAAGAGGAAAATCTAAAATAATTAGGAAACTAGGAGAAAGAGGGAAACATAAAAAGAAGGGGGAAACACAAGGAAAAAGAAGATAGTCTAACTTAGTAAGGTATCTAGGATTTAAGAACTTTCTAATTTAAACTCAACTAGTAAATTGATAATGGGAAAAGTCATTAAAACCTGTAAGGGATATGGGGAGACCTAGGAGCAATTCCAGGAGTTCCTTTAGGTGAGTGAGGGCAATAGGGGTAATTAATTAATTAATGAAATTAATTTATGGAGGAATGAATGGGATGGGTGACACTTGTATGGGAAATGATTATTATGAATTAATTTATTAAACTTTAAATTAAATGGGATTTTGGGAAAGTAAGGGACTTCGAAACTCTATATAATGGAGGGAGGAATATGATGATGGATCTCTTCTGCTATGCGTAGCGTTACGTTGCAGAAATTCATACTTGACTGACTTAGCTTGTGGGAGTTGGGATACCCAGCTCGTTGAGGAGTGGTATCTCACCCTTGCGAGGCGAGTTGGGAGCTAGTTGATTCTCCGGTTAGTGTGCATGGCCCCTTTGCGTCTCAGGGGGATAAGGGGGAAGAAGAGTACCCCTAGCATTGGCTAGGAGGTACCGGTGAAGTCTCATTGGTCGGAAAGTAGGAGTTGCACGAAGCACGTGGGATATCAACTCAGAGCGAGCGATTGGGCAATGGTATTCTTCCTTCATTTCTGCATTGTATATTGTTAGTATCATTTATGCTTTTGGTCCTGCATGTTTAATTGGGTAAAGAAAATGATTGTCTTAGCGTTTTAGTTGATGACTAAATTTCTCCCCATAGCCTTTAGCTCGATGTTGATTTCCCATGGCATTCGATCCTTGCATGTATTGACCATCCTATGGTTGATTGATTGTGATTATTGCGGTTTATTTTTTCCTTCGTCCCTAGCTCATCAGTCCTTGCCTGAGCAGTCGGATAGGAGCATGATCTACAATCGTCGCTTCGGACTTAATAGACCTATGGATCTCAAGGCCTTGATTTTCTATGCATGGATGATGAGTGAATGATGTTCCTATCAGTCATCTACCTCTGTTGTTTGTTCTTGGCTAATTGTTTGTCTTGCTCTTTGATGCGACTATCTAACCCTGCAATTTATTGATTGATGGCGAAGCTTTTTTTAACTCTGTGTTTTGTATCTTGCAGGATTTTCACTGGTTTTATTTTCCTCTGCACTCTTTCTTATGATAGAGCTTCTAGTCTTAGATATATTTGCAATTTTTATACAATGCCTGTGATTCTTTCAGTTATGCGATGAAATTTTCTGGTAGTTGCTTGATGGATTGGCAGTGGATTTGCATGCAATTTAAGCTTTCATTTCACATCGATGATTTTTTTGGTCTTCCATTTCCTTTATTTCAACCACACTTCCTCTAGGCATTTTTATATATCCTTACGACTACATTTTACAACGAAATCGTGCCCCGGATGGTAGCGGAATTCTTCATTGAAAGATGGTGTCCATATGTCGCTGATAACGATTTCGAACTTGAATAGTAGTGGGTTTCCTTTGATTGATGGAGATAATGCTCTGCAATATTTTTTTATATCGATGGCATGACCATTGTCGAATTATTTCCCTACGTTTATTTTTATTTGAGTGCATTTTTAATTATGGACCTCTTGCTCTGCATTTTTCTTTATATCTGAAGGCCTCTTCATTTTTGGATGGTTTCTCTGGCGATTTTGCCATTTTTCCTTAGACTGAAATCATTATCGGTTTACCTAGCGAGTTGCCCCTCTGCTTGGATGACATTCTCCTTAACCTCTCAGCCTTAGTAATGCGTTTGATTTCAACTATTGGAAGGCATTTCTCTAGCAACCTTTAGTCGGATTTAAGGTTGAAGTTATTTCCTTGCGTCTTCCTTACTCCCTCAGGAGCTACCTCTATATTCATTGATGAACCCCAATGCAGGAATCTTCTTTATTTTCCCTCTGGTAGCGAGTTATGTTCCTGTAATTTTGAATTGCTTTTTTAATGGTGTTGTCTATGGCAACAAACTGGTGACTTTGGTGTAACATTACTACTTTTAATTTCTTTTTCTATTTTACTTACTTTGCTAGCGAATTAGGTGGCCATGGTTGAGGGATGCAAATTGATTATTTAAATTCTGAGTATTGCATTGATTATTTAATTACGAAGTAGCGCGAATGGATTATTTAACTACAATGACTGTATTGCGTTACTGTCAGCAGTCCCATAGAATGGAATCGTATTATATTGTTTTTGGTTTAAACTTTGGTTATACTTTGGAAAAGATTCAATGTGTGTTTCTTTATTTTTTCCTTTGTCCATCAGTAAATTCGGTCTCGAAATTGCACCTTTGCAATTACTAAATTATGTGTTGAGATTGCATATTAGGACTATTTTGAAGAATTTTATTATTTTAATAATCAGGTTTCTAATCATTAAATTATGTGTTGAAATGGTATATTAATAATTGTCGATATTGAATACTAGGACTGCTTTTAAAACTTTCATTATTTTAATATGTAAGTTTTTACATGCTTAAACTTAGTTATTGTGTTGCTGAATTTTTCTAAAAGTAAATTGATAAGAAATTTTATTACTCATAAATTTTATATAACATTTTTATTATATTCTTGTCATATAATTATACGGAAAAGTTATGTTACTTATTACATATATTATACTTGTTCCATAGTTTATAATTGTAATTGTTTTAGTTAGCAAATTATACCCTTAGTTATTACTTGATTGGACAGTGAAAATTATCAACATCAATAAGAATGATAGGGTTGGAAGAGTTAACTTAGGATTCCAAGAGTCATATGTTAGGGTTGATGATTGCAGTGAGACCTTGGTAATAAGATCTTAATTAATTAATAAATTGAATTGAAAAGTGAGAGGGAGGATTTTATTGCTTCATGTTATTGTAGAATGGGTTCTTGGGAATATTCCTAAGATGGTGTTTCGTGTATTTTAAATGATGTATTTTTATTTAGTCCTTGTGCGCCAAGAAGTTAGCATGTGGTATGATTGTTATGGTCGTCAGTTTCCCTTGCATCTAGTTGACTTGTCATTTGGGTGTTTGGGTTGGTTTTTTTTTATCGTCTTGTGGTCGACAGTTATTTCAATCTTTTAGCACATTTAATCTTCTTGGGTTGGGTCTAGTTTGTCTTGTATTGGCTTGTGTCATCCCTTTTCGTCATCCTATGGCATTTTGTTGACCTGTTGTTGGGCTATGGGCGTGGTTTTCATTTCGGTGTTCAGTTTCTAGCACGTTGGATTTATCTAGAGTCCTTGGTCCAAATAGGATGTGTTGTACCAAGGTTATTGATGCGTCTATCACCTAGGGATGGCATGATTCCTGATGAGGGGATCATGGCATGCCCTATTGGATAACGATGATCGAGAACTTGGCCGGATTCAGTGCGTTCTGTTTGAGTGTGTACGAGCATGGCAAGTTCCTTTAGGCGCATGGGTGGAACGCCTTCATGCATTTGGTTCGCATGCCTTGAGGTTTTAGTTTTGTCATCTAGGCATTTGTGCAAATGGGGGATGTTGTCCCTTAGATTGTAGGCGTGGTCTTGTTTGCATCGGGCGGGTATTCATTCCTCCTTGTTGTTTTATGCACGGGTCACCCAGTTTCTCTTGTGCTAGTGCATGGAGTCATAGATGTTTGTTTCCTTTTTGGCAGGCATGGTTCTCACTGTCAGGTGTGTTGTCTAGTTGTAATCGTATTGTCATCCTGTTAAAAAGAAAAAAAAAAATCGCACTGCTGCTTCGCTAGTAGTCGTAACGATGGGGTTGTTACATCATAACAACAAGTAGTTTCCTTTCTTCAACATACTAAGCAACGTGTTGCCTCCTCCATATGTTATATGCATATGCATCTTGTGCCTAGGTATTTCCTTCCCTCCTTGGGGAATTTTCGCGTCTTTACAAATCCTTGATTTTTAGGGGCTGCTAGTGGTGAAATCCCTCACTGTCCACTTGTAAAAATCATCCCTGAGGCAACTCTAATCTGTTCCCCACTCATTGAGTCATGGTCAATTGTTTTTAACCTGATTGTTCCATTTGTCTTACAACATTTAATTTATAAAACATTTGTCTTTTACATGTTTTACAATCAAAGAATTTAGTTGGGAAATCAAATCTTTTCCCAATAGTCATAAATAATTTATTACAATAATCAAATTCCAAATTCGGATTTGCTATAAATGGAAAATAATTTCCAAATCCGAATTTTCCAAAAACGAAAATTTATTCCCAAGTACACTTAGATGTTAATAATTAATTATTTTTGGGGATATTACAATTTAGATCCTTCTTAATTCTCAATCTATCATATGTTGAGAGGGATCAAATTTCTAGAGGCAAAAATATTCTTCAAATTTTGATTGATTTTTTTAGACGCATCAGGAGTTAAGATGGATCTACACTTGTTAAATGTTTTTACCATAATAATTTGTTTTTCATATATATATATATATAATTTGTATTGAAATATTTTAATGGACATATATTGATATTTTTTAATTATGGCTAGAGTGAAATAATTTTTCTTTATTAATATTTTTTTTGAATTTCTAAACTTTATATTAAGAATTGAATGAATTCCACATTTTTCATAAGGGGAACTAGAAAGCACCTATGGACAAAATAATATTTCATTTTACTTTCAATTACTTTTTCTCTATATATATAAACAAAGCTGATATACAATTATTTTATTTAAATATGACATGTCAACTCCATGTTGAACATGGAAGGAATTATGCATCTCCCTCATATTGTATAAATTGTCTTTAGGTGCAATAAAATTATAGTACTTAAGGTGGACATTGAAATAATTTATTTAGGACCGACATTGAAATTATTTATTCATATTAATATTTTTTTTAAATGCCACATGTCAGCTCTATGTTGAGAATAACGAATTACACACGATGTGTCAACTCTATGTTGAGCATAGAAGAAATTAAACATTTCCATCATGTTAAGTTGTTGAAAACTAGAAAACAATAATGCTTAGTTGTTTAAGTGTTTATTAAGATAATGATATTTATTAATTAGTTAGTCATTTTCTATTAAGTTTTTGACATGGTTATCTTTAATCACATAGTTGTTGACATTGATAACTTTAGCCTTTTAATGTAATAACTATAAATAGGAGTTCACACGAATACATATCGCATGATTATTCTTCCTCCAAATTTTGTGTTCTTGGTACCATTTTTCTTGCTTATCATTTGGTATTAAATCTTAAATCCTTTTGACCGACTTAATCTTAATTTGATCTTTAATTTGAATTAATCCTAATTTGATGTTGTCCTATATTATTAGTGAAATCATGTATGAAATACATTTTTTTAATATTTTTTCTATGAAAATATATTTACACTTTGCATTGTATAATTGAATTTGTAATCTATACAAATATATAATTGAAAATCTACCATATAAAAATATACACTTAAAACTAAGACTAAAGAGAAAATACACATTTCATAGTTTAATTTTAATTTACAAATCAACTTCA
>JASDQU010294856.1:0-14092 GCA_032191745.1 Picea mariana | reverse complement strand
CTCTTCATCTTCTCTGTCACAGTCAAGCTCATTCCCTCTGTTGCAGTTCTAGGCTCCAACAGTCTTACATCTGTCAATAGCCTCTATGAACAGTCTTGATGCCACTAGAATATGCCTTGAGACTCTTCATCTTCTCTAGTGATCACCCTGAAGTCTCTTCAAGTCCTCTGGCATAAACCATCAGTCATTTCTAGCAGTTACACTGTGAAACTCCAAGAAAATGCATCAGCAACTGAATTGCCAACTATTCAAGAGTCATGATTCATTTTTGCTAATTGAATCGTAACTGATCGATTAACTGTGAAGAGAAACAGTAGCCCTTTGATTAGATTTCCAAGTGTCCAACACTATTGGATTACAAGAATAGGGTCTCGCGTTGATTTTGCCATTTTGCATTTTGGCATTTCGACATTTCGTCATTCCTGTGGTGAAGAGTCTTGACTCTTCATGTTACGATCGCCGAAAAGGAGCTTATCTTGGTTCTAGCTCCTCCCTCTCACATAACCACTAACGGTGACCACAACCTACACCAAAAGGTGTTTTTCGCATTTTGGCATTTAGCGATTTCGCATGTCACAAATTCCTATTGAGAGGCATCTCGACTCTCCAAGTCGCGATCTTCGAAATGGATTTTAGTTGTTAGAGCCTTCCTAAAACTCTCGAAACTAAATTCTTGGAATGACGTCACTCGATGATGTGTCGTGATTCGTGTGTCTGCCACGTGTCACTCAGAATTGTGATTTCTAGGTTCCTGAAATGCCAAATCAACTTGACACTTTTCCTTATATGATTACTACCACCTGTCCTTGCTAACATGGTCTTCAACATTCACCTCCTGGGTCTGACAGCCTAGATTTGTCCTTGATCCAATGACTAGGATTATTTCACGATTTCTCATATCACGAGTTTGAGAGGTTAGGGAACCCCGTTCCTTTGATCTTTGATTTCCCAGTCTGCGAAACTCTGAAATGGAGTCTTTGTTGATGTACCTATTTCGAGATTTCGGCGTTTCGCATTTCACAACTTCGGGACTCCTGTGATGAAGAGTCTCTACTCTTGACTCCTCCAACTCTTGGTATCCAAAACTCTGAAATGGAGTCAGATCGACGGTCTAGATCTTTTCATGATTTCGCATATCGCGAGTTCCTGCCGTGAGTTGCTTCCTTGATTCCTCCAACTCCTGGTATCCGAAACTCTGAAATGGAGTTAGATCAATAGTCCACAATCTCCCTTTGATCAACGACTCAGATTAAGTCGTGGTTTTTCATTTCATGATTTCGTCATTCTTGTCGTGAGTGTTCTTGACACCTCCAACTCTCAGTATCCAAAACTCCGAAATGGAGTCAGATCAATCGTCCACGATCTCCCTTTGATCAACGACTCAGATTAAGTCATGGTTTCACATTTTGCAATTTCAGAATTCTTATCGTGAGTGTCCTAGACACCTTCAAATCCTGGTATTTGAAACTCCAAAATGGAGATTAAGTCGTGGTTTCACATTTCACAGTTTTCTACCGTGAGTTGCTTCCTTGACTCCTAGAGTTTACGCTTCTGAATGGGAACCAACGATCACTTGTTGAAATTTCCATTGCCATGCCATTATCCCTGCGTTGTTGGTCATGATCTTTGACATCAATGACAAACACACATACTCTACACTATCTCTTTTGATCTTATCGAGCTTGCTCTGTTGTGTCTTCCCAAAAAAATTATGGTGCCCACCTGGCACATTCTTACTGTACTTAAGCCATCATCGTTGTTCTACTTTCCATCAATGACAAGAATACACTGCCTGTAAAACATGCCAACAAGTTTCACTACCGTATCTTATTCGGGTTCATGCAACAACCACCATATCTTGTGTCATGTTTGTTGTCACATATTGAACAATCTCCACCTTGAAAACAATTTACCTGATACCTTGCACATTGCTTTTGTTCAACACCTTTTCTGCAAGCCAAGAGAATCTAGGCACCATCGTAGCTTGTCTAACAGTACTGGTTTTGTGAACATGTCAGTCCAGTTTTCTTTTGAATTCACTTTCTTGAGAGAGACTCCACCTTCATCGATGAACGGTCTTACAAAATGGTACTTGATAGGTATATGTTTTGTTTTACTATGATAGGATGGATTCTTATCCAAGTGAATATCACTTTGACTATCACAAAGTAACTTTACTTTGTCTTGCATCCTTCCAAACTCATCAAACAAACCTTTCAACCAAACTTCCCCTTTGCAAGCATGTGAATAAGCTACGTATTCTGCTTCTGTAGTGGATAAAGAAACAATGGTTTGTAGCTTTCACATCCAACTAATGGCTCCACCCGCAACAATAAAGACACACCCTGAAGTCAACTTTCTCTTGTCCAAATCACCTGCAAAATCAGAATCAACATATCCACAAACTAATTCACAACCACTGTTATAGGTGATACAATAATCACTTGTGCCCCTCAGATAAAGAAGCACCCATTTCACTGCTTCCCAATGCTCTTTACCTGGATTTTCCATATACTTGCTGACAACCCCAACTACATGTGAAATATCTAGCCTTGTACTAACCATCACATACATTGGACTTCCTACTACATTACCATATGGTATCCAATACATATATTTCTTTTCTTCTTTTGTACTAGGACACAAACTTGAAGAAAGCTTAAAATGGGAAGCCAAAGGGATTGAAACTAGTTTCACATCATTCATACCAAACCTCAAAAGTATAGTCTAAACATAATTATGTTGTGAATATCTCCATGCCCAAAATCTGCCTTGCTGCTCCTAGATCTTTTATATTGAACGTCCTAGCCATATGATCCTTTAACCTGTTGATCTCAATTATGCTTTTTCTTGCTAACATCATATCATCATCATACAATACTAAGATAATGAATATTCCATTATTCAATTTCTTAAAGTAGACACAATGATCATACTCACTCCTTGTATAATTTTGGCTCACCATGAAAGAGTCAAATTTCTTGTACCATCATCTGGGTGATTGCCTCAGACCATACAATGATTTCTTGATCCTTCAAACAAATTTCTTGCTGCGATTCTGAATGAACCCTTCAGGTTTTTTCATGTATATATCCTTATCCAAATCTCCATGTAAGAAAGAAGTCTTAACATCTAGCTTCTCCAACTCCAAATCAAGTAAAGCAACCAATGCTAACACACTTTGAATTGAAACAATCTTAACAACTGGTGGAAAAATCTCATGAATGTCAATACATTCTTTCTCAAAATATCCTTTCACAAGCAGCCTTGCTTTGCACCTTTCCACTTTATCATCAACACCCTTCTTCAACTTGTAGACCCACTTGCAACCTACAAATTTTGTGTCTCTTGGAAGTTCTACCAAGTCCCATGTGACATTCTTCTCTAATTCCTTCATTTCATCCTACATTACTTCTTTCCATTTATCACTGTTAGAACCCTTCAAAGCTTCCTGATAGCATGAAGGTTCATCATCATTAGTAATCAAAGAAAATGACGGAACAAAATCATCATACCTTCTTGTAGGATTTTCGACCTGCGTAGATCTCGTTAGGGAAGTTTGTGGCTCATCCAGAATTTGTTGATTGTTATCATCAACCATGTCTTCCTCTGTAGGAAAATTTTGATGAAATTCTTCATAAAATTGTTCATGTCCTTTTTCATATGTATTTGAAGTGGTTTCAAGATGAATTTGTTGATATTTAGGTAGTTCTTCATGTTTCATTTGAACATCTATATCCAATTTTATGAGAGATGATTCATCAAATATTACATCTTTGTTAATGGTGATCTCATGGGTAGTAGGATCCCACAACCTGTAACCCTTAATACCATCACCATATCCAACAAAGATAATCCTTTTTTATTTTGGATCTAATTTAGAACACCCGATGTTTCATAATTAGAGCATAGGCTTCACAACCAAAAACTTTAAGATTAGAATAATTACAAGGGTGACCTTTCCATACCTCTTCAGGAATATTGCATTCTATTGCTATTGATGGCGATCGATTCACCATATGAAAAACTATAGTTAATACTTCTACCCATAGTTCCTGCTACCAATTGGTGTTACTTAACATACTCCTTGCTCTCTCTAAAAGAGTCCTCTTCATGCGTTCAACAAATCCATTCTGCTGAGAGTATAGGAAGTGGTTTTATGCCTATCAATCCCAAACTCCTTGCAATAGTTCTCAAATTCCATTGACGTAAATTCACCACCATTATCAGTTCTTAAACATTTAATGGATCTACCAGTGCGCTTTTCCACTAAAGCTCTAAACTGCCTGAAAATAGTAAACACATCAGCCTTTCCTTTTGTTGACCCGTGACCAATTTTTGAGGATCCTTGGTCATGTTTGACCTACTTTGGGACTTCTACAGGATGTTGAAGATGGAGCGCAAGTCGAAGAAGAGATCGCGGGATATCATACCCTTTTTAGGGATTTTGGGGTTTTGGGCTTATGTAACAAGAATGGGGATGTCGACCCATGGGTTTACCCATGTTTAGGCCCATTTTGTAATGTATAAATAGATATCTAGGTGATGTAAGAAGATGTCAGTGTGCTAAGTGCTAGATTTTGATCTATGTGATTGAAGGAGGGAAAAGTACGTGATGCTAAGTGCTAAGTGTTAATTACTAAGTACAAGTGATTGTAAGAGATTGTGGAAGGTTTTTGTGATGTACTTCAGGGAAGGAGGATATAGCGCGGGTGCATAGATATCCTTTCCTCTGCGGAGTAATATATCATGTCTCTGTGCATGTAGAAGATTGACAAAAAGAAATAAATAAGAAGAGTTGGTGGATGTAACCCCAGGGTGGGGGTGAACCACATATATCCTACATTGTGATTTCTATGGGCTTTATGGTTGTTCTCT
The DNA here is from genome assembly GCA_032191745.1 of Picea mariana. Classification (NCBI taxonomy): domain Eukaryota; kingdom Viridiplantae; phylum Streptophyta; class Pinopsida; order Pinales; family Pinaceae; genus Picea; species Picea mariana. Next base: position 9,214 of record JASDQU010294856.1, on the reverse strand, counting down.
TGTTTATGTGGTTAAATTCTTAGTGCCTTGATGTATGTTAGATGGATATGATATGATATCTTAGTGATGAATAATTTGAATGAATGCTAGATCTCACCTAGGTTGGTATGCTTAGTCCTTGAATCTATTCGATTTGTGTAAATACTACGTTGATATGTTGTTAGGGTGTAGCTATGCTGTAAAATAAGGATGAATACTAACAAACTGAAGTGTTAAGTTCTTTGTTAAGTTGTTGTAATCACATATTTGTATCCCAGCTAAGATTGCAGACACTGGAGTCCTGCAACCACCCCTATCTCTACCTCAGGTGAGACTTCATCTTCTTTGCAAGTGTTGCCGAAAGGGTCGATAGTTAGGGTTTTGTTGGTGCGTTGTTGTAGCATTGAACTCTAGGTCTTCCCCTGTGCCAACAAATGGTTCTGTTGTCGAAACCTGAAATTGTGATTGCTGGGAACAAAAGGAAAGAAAGAAAGATCTGTGTGTAGATTTGTTGCCTTAGTGCGCAGTATTCTACTTGACCTGTAAAGATCTGTTCTAAGAAGAGAAGTCAGATCTGAAGAAAAGAGGTAAGATCTCAAAGCTTTGTGCTCTGAAAAAGGTAAGAATAGTGAAAAGTTTTAGATCTGGAATATTTGTGCTCTGTTGAAAGTAAGATGAGTGGAAATTTTTGTTTCAAGAGTATGGATCTAGGTATGTTTGATAAATGTTATCCTAGTCTGAAAACTAGGGCACAACTAGAAGAAAGAAGGTTTGATGTGAGTAGATCTGATAGAAATAATGAAGGATATGTTATTCCTATGCATAGAAAGAATGTTTGGACTAACAAATGGATGCAGGATCCTAGAAATATTTTTTTACAGGTTAGCTACAATGATCCTAGTGTGCGGTACATGAAAGGATGGCCATTATTTAAGAAAAAAAGTGAATTAACCCTTTGTTATAGTTGCAGAAGATCAGGACATCTTGCTAGGGAACGCCCTGGAAGAAGACTTAGTTGTCTTTGTTGTAAAGATATAGACCATGAAGTTTTAGATTGCCCTAGAATGATTGCTAAGCTTGACAGAATGAATATGAGACAAGAAAACCTTGTGGAAGGTCACGAAACTGAGACCATGGAGGAACCGCAAACAAAATCAGATATTGTACTACTGTAAATGAAAGAAACCCTAAATGATCACAGAGATATCAACTTATCATAGATATTCAAAGAAAAATAATGCATAGAAGCAAGAATAGGAGACTTTGACATATGTTGTGTTCTGGATGAGGAAACATAGGTAAACATCATGACAAAAAGAACTTGGGAAGATTTAGGAAATCCTTATACGGCTCCTTCATTGGGAGGAATATGATTATTCACGGGAAAGATGATAACCCTATGTGGAAGACTCACCCAGGTATCTATGAGTGCTCATGGAGATTCGACAGAGGAAGATTTTGAGGTTGTTAGATCAGAATGGAAAGAGGAATATCAAGAAAAAGATCACTGGGAAGAAGGATAGAAAACTCAACAAGAAGAGAGCAAAGGTCGAAAAGTTACAGAAGGGTCTAGAGGGAACTTTGTGGAAGGAAGATTTGAAAAATTTGAACTTCGTTAGGATATCAAAACAACGCCCCATGGCACTTTTTCATGGTGAAGCGATATGACCGTTGGAAGCATTATAACCGTTGGACCAACGTTCCAAAATGGTTAGAACAACAATTATGACCAGAAATCTCGCCATCAGACCATTGGGACTGCGTCGCAACAGACAAAACTACATTGATGGAAAGCTTCTTATCTGTTGGAGAGATCCGTTACATCGTGTCTACTTAGTCTGTCGACTGTTGCACTGAGAACACTTTTGCAAATTGTATCAGTGATAACAAGAGATCCCATTGCTACCGCGTTGTGCTTAGTAAGATCGACACCACTTGAGTTTTTCGATCGAGAGAGTGCATGTCGGACGAGCTCAGCGTTGTGGAGAAGTCATTTGAGGAAGTTTTAATTGATATGATGGTTGAGAGAGTGATGTCCACAAGAATTAAAGCTTCATCGACGTAAGGAGTGAAAGCCTCTCCGTCGACTACTCTCGAATCCAGACCATCCCGACCAACATCAGAGAAGAGAACCAAGAACAGAGATGATCTAGAAAACGTGAAGTTAATCTCGACTATCTTATCCAACTACATCCTGCCTCTGACCGACTTGGTGAGTCGTGATAGTATCCCGAGGGACTTTGATTACACCATGGTTACTGCGTACCTCTCGAAGGGGATACGTGCAGTCAGAATGCAGCAAGATAAGATTGTGACGTTGATGTTCAACGACTCAACCTAGGTGACCACAAGAATTACAACATGTTTTCTCCTTACAAGTACCTAACCAGGATGAAGGGGAAGAACTCGAAAATAATTCCCCAGCCATGGACTATGAACCTCGCGCAGTCCACCCTCTTGAATGTGATGAACATTACACACTTTGGAAGGCAGGAGGAGGTTAACGCCTATGTTAAGATCCTACTCTCATGTTACCATGGTGGCTACCTATGGCTAGATAGATGCATTATAGCCGATCCGACATTGATCCATAGGATCATCGAAGTGAGCATGCAAGAACTTGACCCACAATACTTCTACCCAGGGAAGACTTCTGACCGCGCCCTGGCATAGAGAACTAAGGACACTTATAGCGATGCAGAAAAGGGAATGCGAGGCTAAAATGTAGCTTCCATATAGAATGGCACAGTGCACCTGGCCTGCCAGTTGTTCGCAGGGAAGCTAGTGAGGAAGAACCGACCTACTCAAGTCATAGGGTTTGTTGTTGACTTAGAAAAAAAATGTGTAGAAGGACTCTAGATGAATTGGGTGAAGTACTTGGTCAACCAACTGGAATTAGACTGTCGTGAAGCTCAGGATCAGGGATATGAGTTCCACTTTAGCTGGCTTCTGACCCTCATTGCATTTACCACTTGGGAAATGCTGGAAGTTGTGACCTTCCCAGACATTGATCCATTCGAGCCGATCGCTACGAAGTTCACCATGCTTTGGTACTCGAGCAATATGGGAAAATAGTGGCATTCGAATGCGGTCTTTCATACCTATTATCTCCAACTGAAGAGGGATATCGAAGCCGTCCCTCACATGACGCTGAACACCCTGCATCAGTTCTGATCCCTCATGAAGTTCCGCGCAGATCGAGACTTCATTTATATCACAGCACGCATAGATGATCACAAAGAAGAACTTCAATCGTACTACAATATCACAAAGGAGGACCTTGAAGAGATCAGCAAGGAATGGTCTACATAACTTCTCATCCCTGCAGACACTGCAGAAATGTCATACCTTGAATTAATCGGCAACCCTGAGACCACTCATGAAGCAAAGGATCATCTTGGACCCAGTAGAAGGAAGAAGACCAAAGAGGTCCAAAATTTGAGCAGCACATCGGAAGGAACTCCTTCAGTATCACCTGGACGAGGGGGTGATGACGAAGAAGAAGAGACAAATGGAAAAGAGGACCAGCAGAAGCAAGGTGAAGTAACACTACCTAGGGACCCTACTGATGAGGATGATCCCTTGAATAAAAGTAAGGTTTCTCCCATGAAACCCACTTCCCAAAAGAAATCCAGAGCCACCTTGAATAAGATGCAGACAGTGCTGAGTGTGGATGACTTCGACTTCATCATCGCAGTTGTAGCAGATGCTTCACAGGACATCTTGCAGAAACATGAAGCCAAGTAGGAGGCAATGTATGATAGAATCGTGGTTGAACTCAGAGGGGTGCAATAGTCCCTTCAATCCAGTCGTGCAGTATCCACTGCTCCCCCACCATCAAAAGCACCTGAGTTGGGAGATGAGCCTTCCCAACTTTGCAGACTAGATGATGCGATCGAAGCTTGCCTTTGCCGCGCACAGGAAGAAACCAAACAGGCCACAAAGGCCCTAAAGAAAGTACAAAAAGTATTTATAAAACAATTTCGAGTTGCGTAGCAAGAGAAGGTTTCTCTCCAAGCTAAGTTTCAAGAAGAGAAAGCACAGATCAAGTAAGAGAAAGATTAGTTTCTCGCGGATTAGGTGGGAGTAAAAGAAGCAGTCAACAAAGCACTTCGCTCTGTGATAGGCTTAGAGAATAAAGAGGAAGACCTAGTGGAACGTCCAGTAGAGCAGCTTACAAAAGCTATCCAACAGCTTCAACAGAGAATCACAGACCTTCAGTTACGAATAGTTCCAAGTACCTCGTAGGACATGCGAGATCAAAGAGAAGCCACTGCCCAGAGCACAGTCGAGAGGATCAAAGCATTCTCTCTAGAATGCAGACAACTAAGTGATTGCAACACACATAATTATGAGCGACTCACTAAAGATATTGAGTTGAAGGTACCGGAGTAACAAATCTAGAAGGCAAAGCAACAAGAAACAATAGTACAGGCACAATTGAAGATCCTGTTAGTAGTTGAAAGAATGAAGTTATCCCAAGAACAATGCACTGCTCAAGAACAGGTCCACACCATTCAGAGAAAATTCATGGAAGTGACTCCAAGACTCCAACCAGTCCAGGACAAAGCTTACCAACTGTTTGAGGATATTTAAGGACGAGGCGCAGAGTTGGAACAAGTAGTCGCTGCAGTCGAATAACGTTTAGAGGGACCTATCAATGAAGCATTCATCCAAGAGTTTGTCGCGCAGGAGGCCCTCGTGCAACAATAGGTCGAAGCAGCTTGAGCCAAGCTCGAGGCTTTTGAAGCAAAACTAACCAAATAGAGGGAATCAGGATGAGTCACAGGTGAGTGTTGGGGGCCTGTTGGCCCTTGACCAAGTTTTGAGGATCCTTGGTCATGTTTGACCTACTTTGGGACTTCGATAGGCTATCGAAGATGGAGCGCAAGTCAAAGAAGAGATCACAGGATCTCGGCCCCTTTTTAGGGATTTTTGGGTTTTGGGCTTATGTAACGGGAATGGGGATGTCGACCCATGGGTTTACCCATGTTTAGGCCCATTTTGTAATGTATAAATAGATAGCTAGGTGATGTAAGAACTGGCTAGTGTGACAGTGTGCTAAGTGTTAGAGTTTGATCTATGTGATCGAAGGAGGGACAAGTACATGATGTTAAGTGCTAAGTGTTAATTGCTAGGTGAAAGTGATTTAAGAGATTGTGGAAGGCTTTGTGTTGTACTTCATGGAAGGAGGATCTAGCGAGGTGTACAGTTCTCCTATCCTTTGCAGAGTAAGATATCATGGCTCTGTGCATGTAGAAGACTGACAGAAAGAAATAAAGAAGAAGAGTTGGTGGAAGTAGCCCTGGGGTGGGGGTGAACCACGTATATCTCGTGTCATGATTGTTATGTTCTTTATGGTTGTTATCTTGTTTATGTGGTTAAATGCTTAGTGCCCTGATGTATGTTAGATGAATCTGATATGATAGCTTAGTGCTGAATAATGTGAATGAATGCTAGATCTGAACTATGTTGGTATGCTTAGTACTTGAACCTATTATATCTGTGTAAATACTACGTTGATCTGTTTTTAAGGTGTAGCTACGCTATAAACTAAGGCTGAATACTAATGAAATGTAACTACTAATTGCTTTGTTAAGGTGTTGTAATCACAGATCTGTGTCCCAGCTAAGCTTGCAGACACTGGAGTCCTGCAACCACCCCTGCCTCTACCTCGGGTGAGATTTCATATGCTTTGCAGGTGTTACTGAAAGGGCCAGTAGTTAGGGTTTTGTTGGTGCGTTGTTGTAGTGTTGAACCCTAGGTCTGCCCCTGTGCCAAGACCTTTCAACATATAGACCCAAACCTTCCTAGATAAATCATCTATAAAAGNAAAATATGATCATCCTCCCTAAGAAATAGTAGGGGATGGTCCCCAAACATCAGAATGGATATAATCGAGGTTTCCTTCACTGGTGTGTCTTTCAATTTTAAATCTTTGCCTATTTTGTGTTCCATAAAAACAGTGCTTGCGGAAATCTAACTTTAAATACTCTAGAATAGGAAGTAACTTGTAATCAGATAATACCTTTAATCTTTGTTCCCTCATATGGCCCAACCGTTGATGCCACAGTGGAACAGAATCATTGTCGTTCTCAGTTCTTCCTTCTAACAGAAACATGTTACCAACCTTCTTCACTTTAATAACCATTAGGATTCCTTTGTAGACTTTCATAACTCCATCTTGAACAATACTCTTATATCCTCCAATGTCAAAGAATCCCAAAGACACTAGGTTCTTCCTAATTTCAGGTACATGTCTCACATCAGTTAATTTTTAACAGTTGCATCAAACATATTAATTCGAATGCTACCAACTCCCAAAACTTTACATAGTATATCATTTCACATGTAAACTATTCCATCATCTATAGATTGGTAAGTAATAAACCAATGTCTATGAAGACACATGTGATTTGAAGCTCCAGAATCTAATAACCACTGTTGATCATGACGTGAACCAATACTAATTGATAAAACATCATCATTCATACCTAAATCTGTTGCTGAACCGATTTTAGTTTTGTTTGCTTCCTTCATTTATTTTGGAGGGTCGTATTTGGAGGCTTGTTATCGCTTCCAACAATCCTTCTTCAGGTATCCAGATTTGCCACAAAACCAACACTTAACCTTTCTCTTTATTTCGTTCGACTTTGACGGAGAGAAATCCCTTTGAACATGTCCTCTTTCTTTAGGTCTGCCTATGACCATCATCGCCTCAGATGTAGAGGCTTCTGACTTGGTTTTCTTCCTTGTTTCCTCATATGGTAGTGCTCCAACAATAACATCAAACTCAATACTTTTTGTTGTGCTGAAACTAATAGAGGTAACAGAGTGATCTCATGAAGCGGGCTAAGAACATAATAATGTAATTGCCTTATCTTGAGATTCAAATTTTACTCCCATGCTGGTCAACTGAACTAAAAGAGAATTAAAAACATTTAAATGAACAAACTATTTCCATACCTTCTTTCATGCGCAAACTATACAATTGTGTTTTTAGAAAGATTGTGTTCGTCAAGGATTTCGTCATATACAAGCTTTCCAACTTCGTCCATAAACCGACTAATGTTTTCACGGAAACAATGTTGAACAAAACATCATCGACCAAGCACAGACGTATGACACTCTGTGCTCTCGCATCGATCTCTTCCCACTCTTCATCTGTGATGGTCACGAGTTTCTTCAGTTTTTCCACAAGCGCCTTCGCAATACCTTATTGCAAGAGAAGATCTTGCATCTTAACCTTCCAGATCTCAAAATTGTTCTACTTCTCGATTTCGAATTTGGCACTCTACGTCTTCGCCATTCCAAAACACCACTGCTTATAATAACCAAGACCCTTATATGAAGGAATGATCTTACTCAATGTTGAACAATAAAAAGGTTTAATCAAAAAAAAACTTTTGATAATATATAAAAAAAAATTAATAAATTTGTTTTATTAAAAGGATTCACTCTTAAAAAATTCACCACTTGAATTTATGCATTCATTATAATATGCTAATACAAATTAACCTTTTTAAGATAATATGCATACACCCTTACAATATTTAATACCGTAAGAACCTCATACCTTAAACCGTTTCACTCCATAAAAAACATGCGAATTAATTTAGAGGAGATCAGCGTGCTATGTATAGAGTTCTCAGCGCTAACTTTAATTTCTTGAATTGCGTAAGGGTAGAGGAGGATCAACGATCCCTTCCCTAGGGGTGCCCAGCGCTGACTTGGGAACAACGCTCCCTCCAATATCTACACCCACGCGGAAGTAAAAAAAAACTCACGCACCTCTGATACCTCACCCACGTAATATTTTGCCCATGCAGCCTCTCCAAAACGCAGCGATCCTACGTAGCCTCTCCAAAACGCAACGATCCCACGCAACCTGTAGAGGAATTTGGTTCATACAACGATCTCAGTCGCACCCCGTCTGCAGCAACAAAAACAGCGATCCCCCGTCTGGCACTGCTCGTGCTCTCTATAAACTCGCGATCAGCACCAAATATCTGGCCTCACGGATCTCCAGCGACTCTGATACCACTTGTTATATTTGTTGATGCAGAAACACAAATATCATAAGACGAGTATAGTCACACAGAATTAAAAGACAGAGATTTACGTGTTTCACCTAAGATTTGGGCTATGTCCACCAAGCGAACCCATTGATTATCTTATTATTCAGATCATGGAGATTACAACAGCTCACTCACACTCCTCTTGCCTCTCCAAGTTTCATGGATTTATAACAATATTAACACAGTTACATGAACTGTTGGTAATAAATGTTGCATTCCATTTTAGCAAGTTTGTTTCAACAAATTAAAAATATACGAGAGATTTATGAGATAAACCAATAAACAGTTGTACTACCATATTCGGGTTCATGCTGTTGGAAACGGTGACAACAAAACTCATCCGTGAATAGGATTCTAGATCCTATAAACCAGGATTGGTTGTAACTAAGGCAACCAAGTTAGAATACAGGTGAGATCAAATCAGGATTGGTTGTAACCAATGCACCTAAGTTAAAATATGGATGAGATTACATTTATTAGTCAGTTTCTAATATACATTGATATAAATTTGTATGCCCGTAGAGGCTGTGAGTGTGCCTGAGAGGAGTGAGCCTGTCTGTAATCTCCATTAGCTGAATAATAAGATAACTGATACCAATGCTTGGTGGACGTAGTCCAACGTTTGGGTGAACCACGTAAATTGTTGTGTTTTGTGTTTTCATTTGTATTGCTTGTCTTATGGTAATTTGTGTTTCCGCACTTGCAAATTACAACAAGTGGTATCAGAGCTGCGTTGAGCCGAGGAAGTGCTGAGGAGGTCGCAGACAGGAAGAGGCCGCACTGCTGAAATCGTTGCTGAATTTCGGTTTCTGGCATCAGCGCTTGGCTATCATAACACAGGGCGTGCCGACGCTGGACAACAGATTAAGGGGGCACGCCAGTGCTGGAGACAAGGTATACAGGTGCGCCGGCACTGGAGTCAAGGTACACAGGAGCGCTGCTTTTGATATATGCTGGGTTTTACGAGAGGGAGCACCGGAAGGAGAGCCAAGCGCTCACCTTACCAGCTAAAGGGAGCGCCAGCCTGTCTTAACTTATACGCTCATTCTATTTTTGGGTAAAGCGCACCCCCTTTCTACTCCAAGGAACGCTGAAATAAGTAAGGAGTAGAAAGGGGGTGCGCTTTACCCAAAAATAGAATGAGCGTATAAGTTAAG
>JASDQU010294855.1:0-14253 GCA_032191745.1 Picea mariana | reverse complement strand
AAATAAAATATAAAGCTACTTGTAGTGATACACTTTTATACTTGAAGTGAAATGCACTTTACAATTTTTAGCATGAACTTTTTCAAAAAAAGTAACAAAAGAGAGACTTGAACTCAAGACCTATTACTTAATAAGGCAAGTTTTAACCAAATGGTCTAGCAAAACATATTGTAATGTTCAGAAGGATGATTGGGGGTGTTGTTGTTGTTGTTGTTGTTGTGGAAGACGGCCTTGGAGAGCATGCTCAAAAAAAACTCTTTTCACACAAGAAATTTTTTTTTCTTCTCGATGACAACAAGGGTTAGATCTTCGTTATCTTACCCGAAAGATGCACCTTTTCCTATCTGTTTCTGATTTTCCGAGATCACATAGGGCATGGGGCAGAGAGCATACGCTGATATAAAAGAGTATCAACCCAGAAATAAAAAATACAAACCGAAATAAAATCAAAATAAAACTTTGTAGAAATTTTAAAAATGCGTATTCAGGCTTTATACCTCCAGATCTGACTGTAATGGTCGTATCTTGGGAAAATAGAAACCTTTTTGAGTGAAATTAAAAGTGTTCCTGAATGAAACGAGTTCTCCAGACACAATGGAACAGTCCTCTCAGCCCAGAAATGTACGAAAATGCCATAAAATGGAGATGAGGCAAGTCGGCTTCACGATCTCGATCTACAACAGGAGCAGGTCTTCAAACATGCTCTGATACCATGTTCGACAACACAGGTATTCCAATAGAGGATGAACACCTTTAGTAACCACTCACATAACGAGATCAAAGATCAGCACACCGATGTTTTCACGTGGTAAAACCCCTACGAGGAAACATCCATGGCCCCAACCAATGTGACCACTTGGAGCAGTTTATTAATGGAAATAAAAAGATTACAGAGAGATTTTACAAGGGACTTTCTCACAATTGATCATTGGAAAATGACCCTCCATGCTCTTTAAATAGAGATCATGGACCAATCGGGTGTTAAGCCAGGGATCAATGGCCATTAAGATCGAGGAGAGTATGAACCGTCGGATCACTCTATGTTGGGAACATATCGTGACTATCGGATTTCCTAACTACAAATGCATACTAATGCATACTAAATAAACACACTAAGAAACACACTTTTACCTAACGACATATTAGACCAAGTAGATCTTAACTAACTCCTAAGTGTATAAATATCCTAACACATCTAGGAAAGTTTCACTGATAAATTCAATGACCTTCATCTCATTATTACTCAATTAACCATGGGTTGTCTCACCATACTTCTAGGATAACTCAATCCACAAAGCGTATTCCCATGAGATATTTCATCATAAGGGGACCACTTTGGAGTTCATCCATTTGTACTTCTTATCAACCATGAAAAGACAATAATGAGTCATATTTACATCAAACAAAATTGGTTCCATTACCCAACCTTTGTGCTACCAGAATTTTCTATCAGACTTTCTTCAAGGGTTGACATCAATGGCAACCAACCTTAATCAACATCCTCAAATTTTTTCCTTTGATGGCAATGGTCGAAAGATCATTCTTCACACACTTGATTTTAATGAGTTTAGGAATCCAAAGAGGATCATTGCTTTTAAGGATGAAGAAAATTCCTATAACAATCCCTATTTTTTTAGCCAACATCCCCTTATAATTATTTATGTTATGGTTCCTCCTTGTAAATTGATGACTTGAGTCCTCATAGAATTAGAGAGTAAGTGGCTTATGATGCTAAATTATTTGTCTCTTGATAACATTTCATTTTCCATTAGGTGAGTGGCATGCATCCTCAAGTTATACACACACTGGAGCCATGGATTCCCAATGATTTTCAAGCATTGTAAGATATTATAACCATGCAAGAACAATTTCATGGGTATTAACATAATCAATTCATCTTTGTAAACCATTTTTTTCTCAAATTCACATTCATGGTCAATTGGACATTTTTCTTTTTCTTGGATGGGTATATTTGCATTCCTCCATGGAATACTCTTAACCAATGTTGAATGAGATCTCCAATCATACAAAGATCATCGTTGAGCATGTAACATGTCCAACAAACTCTGCTTACAAAACACTTTGTGCAATGACTCGACCAACATTTCTTATTCTAGATAATTATTAATATACTTGAACAAATTTAGAGATATACAAACTTATACTGGTAAAGTATACAAACCCACCTCTATTTCTCATCACCCAAGAATCCTTTACTATATGGTAAGAAAATAATAAAACTTGGCAATATCCATAAGTTCTTAGTAATACATGTTGTTGTCCAAAAAGCCAAAGAAGACAACATACGGAATATCCTTCCTTCAGATATTGAGGATAGGATATATTTTAATTATATGTTTTTGAAGAAGCTACAAGTCTAATTGTTCCCCACACAATACATTAACATAATATCTACGTAATTCCAATATATTCACTTCCCAATTGTTCTGCATATTGCATAACAATTTATAGATCAAGAATCAATCAATAGAGCTTATTTAGGATGGTAAGGATAGTCCCAAAACTTATCCTTGTGGTACTCTAGTTATCATTGTACCCAAAAAGGAACAATAAGAATGGAGACTATGCACATATTACAAAGCATTGAACAAGATTGATGTGAAAGATTAGTACTCTCTACCCAAGATTGATGATCTCATAAATTAGTTGAAAGGAGCCAAATATCTTAGCAATATTGACCTAACTTTATTTATCAATGAGTACATATGAACCCTTCTAATTATTAGGAAAAACTCTCAAGACCAAATATGGGATCTATGTCAATAATGGATTTTCATGTAAATGATAATAAGCTATTGTTATTGGCCACACCAATGTTTAAATATATCTATTGACATGCTTGATTTAGTGTGCACTTTTGCTCACAAAAATTGGTGGGGCTAGGTACAGGCTCATTATTACATTTGTACCCAAAATCTGACACATTAAAATGAACACCATATTGAACTCATGAACCATATCTTCCCTATTTAGGGCATGTGTGATGGCCTAAGGGACCCCACATGTCCATGAGATTTTAGAGAAATGTTTTATGACCTTAGACCCTATATGTTTTATTTCAACTATTACACGGGTACCAAGAGCCATCCCCAATAGACCAATCCTCAATATGGTGACCATATCTCACTTATAATCTAAATATTCCCTATGTAGGGTCTATGTGCTGGTTTAGGTCACTACAGATGACCCATGATATTGAGCGGTAATTAGTATGGCCTTAGAACCTAGGCTAAGGACTAGGCCCAAAGCAACATCCATGATGTTACAAATCTCAAAATAGCCACAAAATCCCACTTATAAGACAAAAAAATCCCATATAGGGTTTTCATGTTGGCTTATGGTCCAATGCATGGCTCATGAACCCTAATGTCATGGACCATGGATCTTATAGCTTGTTTGGTTCTCTAGAGAATATGGTTCTCATCGCCTTAGCCATAATCAAGGGATAAAATTAATGGAGGGTGACCTTAGTTTATATAATTTATCTTTGGTTCTCATGCATCATGTGTGAGGGCTTGAGACACCACATAGGAAACATACAAATAATCTTTGTCTTCTGAACAAGATATGGTAGTATCCATTTTGAGGTTTGGAATACATATTTTTCTTATAGACTACACTCCATTGCACCATATAAGCCCCACTTTTAAAAGATATTTGGTAGTCGATTTGATTTTAAAAGAGATTAATAATAGTTTATACTTTCATTTTTAAGGACCCAATTCTTCGGTGATGGGGGTTGATAACCATATAGTGCTTTAAATTGGGTAATTTTGGAGGTAGATTAATACACAATATCATACCAATATTTAGTTATATGAAACCACCTCATTCATTTCCTTTTCTTACCCATTGTATAAATTTGAAGATAACCCCTCCTCGAAGCACTTATAAACTACCTTTGTTTAATGATGATAGGTAATAAGCTTGTTTTTTTATTGTCGAATTGTTTGTATGAGTCATGTTTGAGTCCAGAAACCCTCTGATACCATCATTGCATATGTTTAGTCTAACCATGTCAAATTTCACTCCATACAAGGACAAATTGAAAAAATTTCAACGTTGGCCCCATTCACATTTCATTTATATGTGTCGATTTCAAGTACATGAGCAGGAAATACCACCCTAAAAAGTGTCTTTTTCATCCTTCACATTAATTATTCTATAGGATTGTTGTTTGATTGTCGAATTATTTTTGTGAGACATGTTTGAGTTTGGAAACCCTCCCATACAATCAATGCTTGTTTCTAGTCTAACCATGTCAAATTTTAGTCCATACAAGTACAAATTGAAAAAATTTCAATGTTGGCCCCATTCACATGTCATTTACATGTGTCGGTTTTAAGTACATGAGTAGGTGATGCCACCCAAAAGTTTGGCCTTGTCCACCTTCACATTAATTATTCTATAGGCTTATTGTTTGATTGTCGAATTGTTTGTGCGAGTCATTGTTTACTCTAGAAACCCTCCCATATGGTCATTGCATGCGTCTAGTCTAACCATGTCAAATTTAAGTCCATACAAGCGCAAATTGAAAACATTTCAATGTTGACCCCATTCACATGTCACTTATAAGCGGGATCAAGTACATGAGCAGGCGCACCTTATTTTTGGGTTTTTATAGAATGACCAAAGAATATTTGATTTTTGAATTCTTTGTTTGAGTTATGTTTGAGTCCAGAAACCTTCCCATACCATCAATTCATGTGTGTTGTCCTAACATGTCATGAAATTTCATTCCATACAAAAAAAAATTGAAAACAAATTCAACATTGTCCCCATTCACATTAATTATTCTATAGGATTCTTGTTTAATTGTCAAATTGTATGTGCATGTCATGTTTGAGTCTGAAAACCATCCCATACCATCAATGCATGTGTCTAGTCTAACTGTGTCAAATTTCAGTCCATACAAGCACAAATTGAAAATATTTCAACGTTGGCCCCATTCACATGTCATTTATATGTGTTGGTTTCAAGTACATGAGAAAGAATGCCTTATTTTCAAGTTATTAAATATTATATAATAATGAACTAGGTGAAATAAGCATAGTTGTGCATTAACCTTGCCGAGATTCTCTTAGTTTCGAGAATTGTTTAATATTCTTTATTGAATGGGGCCAACCACGTGAATATGGAAGATCATATTTCCCCACCCTCCCTCACATCACTCTCAATTCCCCAAAACCTAAAAAAAATCTATGTGCATTCAAATAAATGAATGTGTTTTTTTTCATAATTAAGAAATCTCTCCTACAACATATATCGACATACTAAAAAATGACATAATTAAACTTGAACATTAATTTATACAATATACCAATACAATACAATTCTATCAATATTATATATATATATATATATATATATATATATAGATATAGATATAGATATAGATATAGATATAGATATAGATATAGATATAGATATTAAGGGATACCTCATACACTTCAATGTAATTGATCATCTTCTCCATCCAATTCCACATATGTATCATCCGATCCAGATTCAACATTGTAAGGATTGGCCATATCTTCATCGTCATCGTCGATGTTAGTTTCGATAAATTCATCATCGATATCATATTCATGAACATTGTCTCATACATGATCTAGTTCAACTAATTCTTAGAGTAGATCTACAACCTTTGTGATTTCCCAATAGTCCCATATCACCAAAATTTTGTCTCATCCAATCTATCCATGTCAAATTTCAGTGCATATATAAATTTTTTGAAAGAATTTCAACATTGGCCCCATTCACAGGTTATTGTTTCCCATCATGTACTCTATCCCTAATCCAATGTATTTTAGTTTTTTCCTTCAAAATATGATCGAGATGCATGATGTCCATGCATCTAGTATTGAAAGCGAATGCAATAACATCGATAAAGAAGTACTTGACTAATCACATAAGCTTCAATATTAGTTATTTCTTGTCTTTGTTTTTTTCTCTCATCTAAGCAGTTTTTTCTCCATAAATAATATTAGTAAAAAATCATTATTTAAATATGAAATATCATCTATTTCCTTCTTCTCACCACGACCAAAATCATGGGCCTAATTGGCATGATGTTTGTTTGTAAGAAACAAACGACGAATATAAAGAGCGGGTGTGTGAGTGATTTTTGAGTCTAGAAACCCTCCCATATCATGAAGGCATATAAACAATCTATCCATGTCAAATTTTAGTGCATACAAAAATATTTTGAAAAATATTCAATATTGGCCCCATTCATAGGTCATTGTTGCCCATAATGTACTATATCCCTAGTACAATGTCTTTTAATAGTTGTTTCCTTTAAAATTTGACCAAGAAAGTTAAAACGAAATGAGGATGAGTTTGGTCGATATATAGAGTGGGTGTGTGAGTAATATTTGAGTCTGAAATCCCTTCCTGACTGGCCTGATGGGGATGAAATGAAACCACATAGGTTGATCAAATGCCTCTACAACCCAAAATTTTATTAGAGTCATGTTGGGGAATATGTTTCATGAAGTGATACTTGAAATCACCATCACCTAAACTCCCTTCCTGCTAAACTCACTTTCAACCTATAAGATAACTCTTTGCAAGCCTCTGAAACTTACCCTGGACATATTAATGCCTCTGATGAAATATTTCCCTCTTTTTCTTGTGGTTGTTTGTGCAGGTAGATAGGATATCAATAGAGTGGAGACAAAAATTCCTATGAGGTCCTATAGGTCAATCTACACAGTGAAGCAACAGTGACATGGTGCGTACATTTTTATATTAAAATTCTTTGATTTATCATTCTTTGAAGCCATACTTCATTGTCCAATTATTAAGTAGGCATAAAGTGTTCTAACTCTAATCCTAAGCCACTTACTATCACACCTTAATGGGGTCATGTAGTACGTGATTAGGCACAGTATCACAAAGCTCCTCTTGGTTTCAAGAATAGTTCATTCTCTACTAAATAGGGGCAACCACGTGAAAATGGAAGCTCTAATTATGAAACCCCCCGCACAACACTCTCAATTTCCCCATACTTAATTTGAAATTATAAAGAACATGTAACATATACTCTATTATAAAAAATAAAAACATATAAAGATCATATAAAATATATAAACACATACCTGTACTTTTCAACAATTAAATACCATTCATCTTCTTCTTCATCCAGCTCAACATCTGTATCAAGATCTTGTTCAGAATCTATATTGGTGAAATGCTCATTCATATAAAAATCATCATCAACATCATGTTTGCTAATATAGTAATCGATATCGTCAATGATATCGTCATCTGCTACATTTGGATGATCAACTTTTTCAACTTCTTCGTATGACACATCGACTACAACCAGCTACTCCTGATATGCATAATCATGATATTCTTCCTCATTATTATCTTCATCCTTGGCTACATGATTATACTTTATTGGTCTTCCTCTTGGATCATATCTAACAATGTATGACCAACCTGCTCTACCAGGTACCTCTGAGTAAAATACTTTCTCACGTTGACTTTGAAGAACATAAGGCTCTGTACCTCGTTCAAATTCCCTTGTATTAAGCATGCTAAATCCATTATCATGCTCAATAACAGTTCTTTCAAGATCACATCCATGCATCTGTAGCCTGTACCATTTCACCTCAAACAAAACTATTTTAAAGGAATTAAAAGCACACTCAATTATATCCTCCAAATTCCCATAGTACCTATTCTCAGTTTCTTCTATATTTCTATCACTTCTAGAGGAAACATTGGTGACCTTAAACACTGCAGTTATCCCACAATCTGAGGTTTTCATCTTATCATACAACATTTTAATATGAAATTTATGACCATTACACCACATAGCCTTGTGATGTTTCAACTGCAACATGGACAACAAGTAATCAATACATTGCCAATTAATAAACCTCATATAGAACTTAGTAAATATATATTTCAAAAATTTAACAAACCAAATACATTGAAAATTTGGGAAATAACTAGGAAAATGCGAGTAAACAATTTACTTGCATGTTTATCTTTTAAACCAAAGGATAAATCAACTTCCCTTGATGTAAGATCATGAAATTGATCTCAATGATGATGTGTTATTTTAATCATCTTACTCATCTGTTCCCATGATAACCTATCGAAGTATTCTTCAGTATATTCTATACAATGATCCATCCAATCAAGGTTGTTTTCAATGTATAAATGTAAAGAATCCTACTCTCAAGCAACTATATGATAAAATAACAATTTAATATCATTAATTAGTTATTGTTAATAAAGGAATAGTTTAATATAGTTCAATATGCAAGAATGAAAAATATAAAAAATCAGTGTGATAAAATAAAATTGGAAACATAAATGTGTAATATATTAAATCTACGTCAATATATAATAATTACCTTTCACAATCCTCATTTTACCTTTCCCCAATAGGACCTCCCCTTCAAATTTGTTGATGGATTCAAGATTCCAAATGCGAGGCACATTCATATTTTCTACTAATTTAGGTAGATATTGTCTAATATACACCATGCATTGATATACCATATATCTCTCAAACATAGAACCCTCAAGACGTGCTCTTTGTCTAACAAAATCCTTCAATGACTTCAATTTCCTCTCCACCATCCACATCAACCTTGTGTGTACTAGTCCACATAATTCAATCTCCTCAACTTGTTGTATGAGGTAGTGTCAATGAAAGTCTAACATTATGAGGTTCTTCTTTAAAAATTGGCCACTTTTCTTTGATGTACTTCAATGTAGAACCATCTACAGGCATTCAAAGAACATCGTCTCGACTTATGTTTTTTGCATGGAAATCCATAAACTATGCTATACTTTGGCACTTGAACAACCACTGGAAATGTGGAATTATCAGTATATAACGAAGAAATTTGCGAGGCACCTTCTTTGACACTTTATCGGTTCGATATCTACTTATTTGACATTGTGGGAATTCATTTTCTAATGCATATTGTCCATATTATATGATATTATCATTAGGACATGCATCAATAGCTTGAAACTCCATTCCAATTTCTTTCATAATCACAGATATTTCTCGATATGTGCATGGAAAAATATTTGACAATCGTAATAGAAATTCACCTAACAATCTACAAAATTCAAAACAATATGTCAATGTAAAAAATATTAATCATCAATATCGCATCCATACTTTACAAATTAGAAAACAATAGAAATATAGGAAAAAATTGAACCTTTTAAGTATTTGTGAACATGCAGGAATAAATAATTAACAAATTAAATACCTTAGTATATGTGTGAGTCATGTGTTTGATAAACAATTCAAAACCTTCAAGTTCACCAAAAAAAATATAGCATATAGAAGATTTGTTGTTGAGCCTTCATAAAAAGGTTGATGTGACTTCTCAAGTAGAGGATCAACATCATGACTATCATCCTGGTTGTCCTCATCCATTCGATCAAATATGTCTTGGATCAATCTATGTATCTCATCTTCCTGATTTGTATCACTAACTCTATCTTCATCCATATCATCATTAATAACTTGATCAAGAACTTCAATATTCTGATCTCGAAGTTCATCACCCTGTAAAGGATTATTTCTGCTAGTACTTGGAAAATAACTCTCTGGAGGTCGGCATTTTGGGGGCATCATCTATATATTTAAAAACAACGTAGTATAGTTAGTGTGTATAAAAAATATAAAAAACCCGATAAGAAATATTACTAAAATTCATGACATGATGACTATTACAGAGAATACATTAAATATTGAATCCTCTTACCAAGGGACAATATTCATAACCCCCTTCAGCGTTCCCCTTATCCCTACAATCTCTTTCAGTTGTTGTTATTAGAAGTCTTCTTCTTTGCAAACCCCTGCAATCATAGCAAGGGAAATAACATTTTCCATCGCCCCTCGCCTCTAATGCCACTCTAAACTGAGCAAGCTTCCTGTCATTTTTGTTCATAGTGACAAATCCTTGTATTGACAAGTAATTGTCTTACCTACACCATACCAAACAGTAAGTTGTCAAATTTTTATATTTTAGCTACTCCTTCATGATATTTTAGCTACTCCTTTCGATTATGATATGATTATTTACAATGACCTACAATTCTCACAATTATTTTTTCTTAGACATTTTGACATACTTTTTTTATTATTATTGTCGATTAACTATTAAGATCGATGTGCTTCAATTTGTACTTTAGAGTAGTGTGTACTGAATCACCATGGAAAATAATCACACAACATTTAACGAAAGTGGTCAAAATTTCTCAAACTTGAATCACTCAACACCATACACTAGCCTCTAAGTTGTTTTGTAGAGAAATTATCAATCTTTGAAATTCGCCACTAAAAAACGAATGCCATCCACTTGTGATCCACAATTGGGTTTGGTTGGTTTAAATTATGATGTGTTGATTTGTAGCTACATACAATGGTCACAATTTTGTGCTACTTACAGTGGTCACAATTTTGTCTTCTAAGACACTTTGGCATGTTCTCATTTTTCATTGTGTGACTAGTAGATTTCATCATGTTATCGTAGATTTCATCATGAAATTTTTATATTTTAGCTACTCCATATTAATAGTGTATAAAAAAGTTACATCAACTACAAACTAGAGTTAATCACTACATCTAGAACTGTGTGTGATTATGAAAAATTGAGAAAAACAACATCACATAAGAATACAATGTTATATGACTAACCTAACCTAATACTAGACTAAATTATGAAATTAATATATATAGGCACAACATCATAGAAACACAAAAGTTAGAGAGATAACAAGGTTGCTAAGGGATAGTATTAGACCTAAGAGGATTTTTTTCCACTTTCTATTTCAAACATTACTCCAACCGGTAAAGTTGTTATGAGTGGGTGGTTTTGTAATAAGGATTAAATTTACATAAGGAATTGTAGGCTCAAATTGATCTACATTGATAATGACATATGTTTTTAATGTTTGAATTATCTTATTGATGGAGTAATTTTCCCTCTTCTTAAAATACTTCTTCGAAAAATATTTTTTTTGACATTTCATATGAATTTCCATAGAATATACTAACTAGATTCAAAAACCAATGACAACGATTTTGAAATATGGTAATGCACATATCATATATTATCAAGGAAAAAACAAGCTACATGAAATTTTATTTGAACAAAAATTTACAAGGTAAATAAGCATATGTAAATAAATAAACATACTAACCTTGCAAGTTCAAAATCTGAGCTAAGTAGATTGAGAATTGGATTTGTTCAACCAGTTGGTGACGGAAAAAATAAACAACTCAAAAAAAATTCACGAACAAGGTCGCAACTATAACAAATGTGTCGAAAAGTCTCTTAAAGTCAGGTATATAGATCGATTATCGTCAATATAGTGATGAAAATGCATGAGTTGACCCACAAAAATTCAACTAGTCGTTACAAGCCACCTGTGTTAGCAGGTAATTTTAAGGTAGGAAATATAAGAAATTAGTTGTAAATTACCTACCTTACAAGAAATTACTTGAAAACATATAAAGGTTACACACACCTTTATATAATAAAACATATGGGCAAGTTGTAATTTAGTCATTGGCACAACTTTGTAAGAAAGGGTTAGATAGAATGTCCATGTTTGTGACATTAGAGGAAAAAACATATGGGCAAGTTGTAATTTAGTCATTGGCACAACTTTGTAGGAAAGGGTTAGATAGAATGGTCATGTTTGTGGCATTAGAGGGAAATAATTAAAGTTTGTTTAACATTTTAGTATATTATTTTTATTTTTATTGTTAATAGGTTTTTATCCTATCTTTTTCTTTTTTTAATAGTTTTAATTTCATAACTTGATATTAAATATTATTATAAATTTTATAAATCCTTTTTTATAATTAATTTCAAGTAAATATTTTTTTTAAAGCAAAACATTTTTCTCTAATTGTTAGATACAATCATATTGAAACATACAAAATTAATTAATATCTCTTATATTTTATTCGTTATGAAAAATAACAAAAAACATTTTCAACTCTTTTCTTTATATATTTATATATTACGAATCATTTGAGTAGAAATCATGCAACCTGCCCCTCAGCGAGCGGTCGCACCACCAGGATCTTCTCTTTACACAGGCCCAAAGAGTCCAAGCTCTTCCAGCTCCCTCGGGAGCTCTTTACCCACAGTATACTTTCCTCGGCGATTCCCCGCTCTCGAAAATCGGGAAATCGGCACTTGCGTGTTCGCGAGTTCAACACTTGTGATATCGATTCTTCAATTCCCGAGCTCCAATCCCCGATGGTCAACGGTCAATGCTCGAGCGTCAGGCTTTCCCTTATCGGGATATCGCGACCTGTGACGTCAATACTCTGTGCTTTCAAAGCCCCGAGTACCGAGGTGTCGATCCCTCACTACAATGCCACCTGTACTCCACTCACTCCCGGGCCCCACGACACCACGTCACGTCAGGATTTCATGGATCGCAGGTCCACGACTCAAAGTTTCCTGCTACTAGAAACTTCGAATGCCAAAACCCTGATGCTCCGGATTCGTGCCACCTGTCCCTCCAGAAAACGACGGCTCTGATCAAATCGGGGGATCGCACTTCGCGATTTCGACGTGCATGTGATTCTTGCACTCGCCAACCCCGATTCGTCGATATGCAATGACAAATGATTCTTCCTGTGCCTGAGGGTTAACCTCCTCGCTCCTTCTCCCAGATCCAACGATCCATGGGACTTTGCGAGTCTTCATGACAATTCAATTCGTCGATTCTCTTCCTCTATGAAGAAATCTCCGCTCTGCCACCTTCGTCCTGTGCGACCTCCACTGGGGTTGATTCCACAGCGAACCAAAGGAACTATCCCTCCTGAGATTTTGGTCAACTTGGACCCCTTCAGGGATTTTCTCGAACACACTCCCTGCGCTCGACCTTCAACCACTTCCAAAAGTGATGGGGTCTTCTGGGTTTTGCGCGCTCTCGCTCGCAACAGCTTCAACCTTCTCCTTCTCAGACTTGGTACTGAGACTCAAATTCGACCTGCACTCACCTGCACAGCTCAAATAACTCAACTCAACTCTGAACAAAGTGAGAATGAAAGTTCAACTGTTTAGCCTCCTCAACGCACTCTATGCGGAGGATTTCGACTGCACGCTATGCAGGAATCTCCTGGCCTAAACAGAGAAACAATGGAAACTCATTCCTTCACTCTCTCAGGTTTCGAACCTGATATGCAATTACATAAGCAGCATATAGAAGATAAGCATAGAAAGAAGCAAACATGCAAAGGCACAGTATCAACAGCACACAGAGATCAAACACATCCATGAGATTGAATCAGGGCTTTTCATATTAATCCAATATCTGTACATGGAAGTTTCTTCACAACTCTCTGCTCTATTCTTCTTTCTCTCAATGCTAATGATTGATAGTAATACAATGTACAAAGGGAGGGTGCCTATATTCGTTTTCCCTCCTGGAAAGATGAAACTGTCTAATCTACAGCTAACCCTATCTACCAGCATTTAAAACGATTAAATGCCTCCTTATCTATAACATAATACAAGTGCGCTCGGCTTTGAATTTCTTTTGTTAAACAGCGACACAACGATACCAAGGTAAAATTCAAAATCTGAAGTTGGCTGGCTTGTCTAGCTGTCTCTCTTTCTCCACGCGCTGGCTCGCTTGATAGGTGAGCGATGCTCCTGCATCATACTCCTCGTCTCAAAAGATTTCATGGGCTTCTGCTCATGAACTCCTGTACACTATGCCCATGCTTTTGTATCACCACCTCTGTCTCCCAGCTGGCATCCTCCACTAGGTGGTTCTTCCATTTCACCAGGTATTCAAAATACTGCTTCCTCCTGGTCTTCTTCTCTGCTCGTTTGTCCAGTATGCACTCCATCTCAGGCTTCTGTGCAACTGGTAGTTGTTTCTGCCACTGGACCACTGGTTCCTCAGTTCCAGTGTCTGCTTCATCAGTCCTGTAGGGGTATAAATCCGAAATGTTGAATATCGAAGATATCCTAATGCCCTCCGACAACTCAATCTCATATGCATTTTCACCAAACTTTTTCAGGACTCTACATGGCCCAATTTTCTTCATCTTGAGCTTGTTGTATGTTCCCCTTGGGAACCTTTCCTTCCTTAGGTGCGCTAGAACCATGTCCCCAACTTCGAACCGAAGCTTCCTCTTTCTCTGGTCGGCTCTGCGCTTGTATTCCTGATTCGATTTGCTCAATCGCTGCTTCACCTCTGCGTGAAGTT
>JASDQU010294846.1:0-10535 GCA_032191745.1 Picea mariana | reverse complement strand
ACAACCATTTATCAATCAGTATGGAGGAGGATAATATCCTATCAGACAGGGATAGGGTGTAACCAGGATCCTTCCTGGCCTGCAATTTCTCAGAACCAATCTTTCCTTGTACCTTGGTCTCAAATTTTGCAATCAACCACTACCACAAGTCTAGTCACTGCATGTCATACTGGAATTATATCACCAACCTCTTCTAGTCATGTCAAACATTGGTCGACAGCCTCTGGGAGTCATGCTGAAAACCTGCAACGAGCCGCTGCGACATGCTAGGGGCACAAGTCCAGTCACTACGTGTCATATTGGCATTATATCACCAAACTCTGCTAGTCATGTTGGGGATTGGTCAACAACCTCTGTGAGTCATGTCGAAGAACTGCAACCAGCCACTGCAATTCATGCTAGGGGCACATTTTTGGTCACTACTAATCACACTGCACATCCATCACCAACCTCTGCTATTCATGTTGGGGATCCATCACCAGCCGCTACTATTCATGTTGGAGATTTACTACTAGCCTTTGCAAGTCATTCTAGGAGCATGTCATCAACCATTGCAAGTCATGCTGGGGGGCATTCATATGATTGAGAATCCTAGATATCTCAAACGTAAGCCTAGATTCCTTTGTAGGATTTTTGAAGGAAGTCACCTTACTCGTTTGTGTTCAGTTACTATTGGGATACTAGATGCATGGGGCTCACCTAAGGGCCCTTCAAGTTCTGAGGCATATATGGTTTCAAAGCACTCTGTTCCTTCTTTGGTTGATACAACAGTCATGCCAAAGTAATCTTTGGCTGACACCCCTTTCCCTTTAGGGGTTGATGCGTCTTTTGACCTTGTTGTCTCACATCCCATTCAACCTATGGTTGTGTCGATGCAATCTTTGACCGACACCTCTCCTATGTTCAGGGGTGATGTGTCTCTTGACCTTGGTGTCTCGCATATTGTTCAACCAACGGTCATGTCAATGCAATCTTCGACCAACAACACTCTTTTTTTTGGGGTGATGCACCTCTTGACCTTGTTGTCTCTTATTCTATTCAACCAATGGTTGAGAAAGTGGTCGTATCGATACAATATTCGATCTATCCCACTCTTCTCTCAAATAGTGATAAGTCTAAGGAAGTTGTCATGCCAATGTAATTTTTGGTCGATCTATCTCTTCTGGCTCTAGTTCTATACCTTCTATGCCATGTCCTTAGCATTTCTATTACTTCACCTTCTGAACGAGAGAGAGTTTTACTCTTTCTGATTTCTCTCCCTCCAAGTCTTGACAAGGTTCCCTTTGATTGGGATGGTCTTGTGGGGTATTCAATTCCTTCACCTATGTCTTTTCTAGGAAGATACATTATCCGATATAACACAGAGACGATAACCTCCATTAGCGCTTTTCCCTCCTCGACTTGGAGATCTTTGGGTCTTCCCAAGCTTGTGTCGGTTTTTCGTAAGATACCAACATTACACAGAAGGTCCAGATGAGAGCCTTGGCATCCCCCATGGATAGCCACCTAGAATGTCCCTAACGAGTCGGACTTAAGCTCATTTTCGACTCGTTTAAAAAACAAAAAGATTGTCGAGTGATTTGTCCCTTTCACACTCGTTAAATTGGAATTGAAAGGTCGTGAGTCCTAGTTAAGCTCTTTTCAGACTCTTTTTCTAAAAACCGAAAATATTTCGAAGTGATTTGTCCTTTTAACACTTGTTAAACTGGATTTGAAAGGTCTCGAGTCTTAGTTAAGCTCTTTTCTGACTCATTATAAAAAATAGAAAATATTTCTGATTGAACTTGTCTTTTTCAAACTCGTAAATTGGATATGAAAAGATGTTTATTTGGCACAAGTTTAACTCTTTTTCACACCAAATAGACTACCAGACATAAAAAAGGATGTTTTTTGGTGTTAACTTGTGATTGCATCTCATGCCCTTGCTTGCAGTATTGAGCCTTTAACCGGTTCTCGCTTTGGGTTATAAACTGTTGCCTAAACAATTTTTCACCCTCAACCAAGCAGAGCCTTGTTTATATCCTTCACAATTTGACACCCTATACCATGGAGGAAACATCACCCTCAGTGTCCATCTCCCACATGAATTTCCTTTCATTAACCATAGGTATGTTCCACTGTTGGAACTAGTTTTTCTTACTTGCGACACTCGTTTCCTCCTCTGTATCATAGCGTTCATTTGTTATGAAAAAAAAAAAGACAGGCGGGAAGGGAGTACTATATTATAATTGGAAGCAATCATGTTGCCTTTGAACAGAGAACAAAATTATTGAGTCCTTGTGTCATCATAATTTTGGGTTTTAGCATGGCCTTAGGAAGTTGATCTCGTTACAGAGTTTTCTCTACCAACTGGTTACTCATCCATTCCCTATAGAGAACGTTATTGATGCCTCCTACATCTAATAGTCACATCATTGATTCTATGATGTTGGAGTCCACCACATGTCTCATGCTCTTATTCAAAGGAAGTCTCACAACCTGTGTCGACCAGTCCTCTGAAATCTTGACTTTTCATGTCGGCCATACCCTCAGTTTGTCTCAAAATCACATGATACTATGGTCTTACCACACACCCTGGCCCTACTTGAATCATCGATAGGTCACCTTGAACCCAGCAATCGACATTTCATCATTGATCGTTAATTGGGTGGTTTCCCTTGTGTTTAACGACAAGAGATCTATTCACACTTTGGGATTCGAGCAATTTCTTGGATGCCATTAGCATTATCGATGGTTTCCTTTCCTTTGTCAACAGTTTTCATCATTGGTTGTTATTTAGAGGGTATTTTTCGTGTACCACTTGCATTTGATCCATGCAAAATATGCGCAGGGTCGTTGGTTTGTGAACATGTTCTTCATATGATATCCACCAAATCATGAAGCTCCTACCTTGTTCCTCATGCTGACTGATGAGATATTCTTTAATGCTCTCCTTTAAGTGGGTCTCTTTCCATTGACTTCATCTCATTTATTCTGGATATGTTACCTAGAGTTTTATGAGTACCTTGAGGCTTGTAGTCATTAGTGGTAGGCTCTCTCACCATTGACAAATGGGAATACATCAATATCTCTTGATCAATGGATTTTTCAAGTGTTCGACACCAAATCCTTTATTCACACTTGTAGGAATGTACTCGGTTCCTTGATACCTACTTTCATTATTGGTAGGTTGTCTCACATTTGTTAATGGTATACCTCAATGACCGGTAATCAAATGATGTCTCATTATGTTCGACCTCAACTCCTTTATTCACATGATGTAGACTTGGACGCTTGGCATATAGTGTATAAGACTTGAAGACATCACTATGTGGCCGCATCTTTCCTAAGTTGTTGCTTCCCTTTCATTGGACCAACACCTGTTAGACTTTAGTGATCATGGGATATCTGATTGTACTCTGTGGTATACATATATCCTCAGATTGATTTTGAGACTGGTTTCACTAGGCCTTGTTTGTGACTATGACAGTCTTTGTCATATAACCGCAATTGTATATTCCTATTCATGGCCACAAACACTTATTTGGTATATCTTTCGCATGGATCATCATTTTATTCTTGGAAACCATGTATGCAAAGTCAGTACAAAATGTAATGAGAAATTGAGTTCATCCAGCTGGTTCTCTACCGCTCCAGTCCCGGGTTATTTATAATGCATTTCGGCCATCGCAAATACTCCTTTGATCTCACACATTATGGGGCATCTATTATAGAAATATTTTCCTCACCATTGCTATATTTCACAAAGGGCCTTTAATCATTTCCCTATGCAAACTTATCATCCATTTTTGACAAATACAGAGCTAAAAATAAACATTTTTCCACATATACATGCCCTATCAGCTATACAATAAGCGTATAGGCAGGCTGCTCCACTACAGCCTATGTACATCGAGATTTGTGCTAGAAAATAAAAAAATGGAGTCAGGTTTCCATGTCACGACAAGAGATCTCTGATCCTTGGCCTTCCATATACTGGAAATGTCCTGACTCGGCCCTTGAGTTGCATTTTGAAGGCTATAAGAGCAAAATTTTGAGCTATGGAAAAGAGGAGAAAGCATTCAACTTTTAGAGAAAAGTTTCTCTCGAGAAATTACTTCATATTGAGTCTGCATCCCTTTGTCCCTCAAGTTTGAACACAGTGTTCATCCCCCAAGCTATTTCCCTATTGTCGAGAGAACCTCATTGTCTCTCTCTTTCGAGGTTGCCTTTGGTGGAGGATTGAAGTGGTGGAGAGCCAATTGGAAGGAAATTGGTTCCTTGGTTTCAAACTATGGCGACACAAAAGTTTGTAATGTTGACACTTTTGTTGATCAATTATTAATAGAAATACTCCTTTCCCATCCTTATGGTATCGTGCAAATATATGATTATTATCCATGGGAATGTTTGTAATGTTTATTAATGGATTATGCTATATAATGTGCTAACCCCTTTACAATATCACTATATACTTGCTTTGATTGTTCGTTGATAACTTATTGTAGGTACAAAGATTTGGGTCGAAGTGCTCAACGGGTGGAACATCATCAAACGTTGGATCGAGGTAGGCCTTTTTATTATCTTGCACATTAGTTTATATAGCATACAATGGAATTGAGTTGATTTCTATAATAATACCTATCTATTGTGGTTTACCCTTGTCCATAGAGAGTTTTTCCCTTGTAACATACTCTCCTACCTCCCATGTAGACACTAATCGGTTGCACCTGCATGCAGATACATTGTGACCCACCCAAGGTGGTTTCATTCCTACAAGACACTAGTCAAATCTCATCGAGTTTCATTGAAGCATGTGTGAAACCCCTAATGAGTAAATTCATGCAGGTGTCGTGCCATCTAACTCCTCATCAATATCAAATATATGGTGGTAGAAAAAAAAAATGTGATCACAACAATCATGGTGAAAGGATGTTCTCACACGTCCACTTCATCTAATTTCAAGAATTACGACTCATTAACACCGATGGTAGGAAGGTGATTTAATTGATTTAGAGTAAAATTTGAAGTTCCTTATAGGAATTAGTGCAAAGCTCAATATTAATGTGATGATAAATATTCATCGTCCAACACAAATAATCCAATGGAGAGACTTGATATGTAAATGGTATGCCTATGTCTTGTTCATCCCACCAACACAAATACTTCTTCATAATAAAAAAATTATAAACTTAGCTATTTGGATTATGGGAATTCTTGACCAATCAAGACACAAGTCGAGTTGGAAATAAATGATTCAGAAATATGAGGCAAGTCAGGTCATAGGTAATGCAAGTCAACCAACTCAAATTTACCCAAGTAGTATTTACCCAAGTCGAATTTACCCAAGTCGTATTTATCCAATTCGAATTTATCCAAGTCGGTTCGACCAAGGGATGTCAACAGTCGAATGAGGAAGGGAACTCGAACAAAGGCAGAATCCAAGTCTAAGTGGGTTGACTTGTGAGTAAAAGAAATAGATAATAGGTAGATTCGATAACCAATAATGAAGGGAAACCCTCTACACATCATAATTAGTGACCAATAGTTGTGAAGAATGCTCTAGGAGAAAATTTGATCACCGGTGGTGTGCAAAAATGTTTAGAATATTTTTTTTACTAACCCACGATGCAATAAAATGCCCAAGGTGATTTTCGGAATCCATAGAAACCAACAACATATGGAACTCAATTTTTAACATTCACTAATAGAGAAAAACATATAGAAGTCGACTTGAGCATTCACAGATAGATAAAAACACATACTAGGAGAAATTGGTAGGAGACGAATTGTCAAAATGTGTATATGGTCTGTTAGGCTCCAACCTACTGATGTAAATTAGAGTGCAATTGATTGTCAATCCGGTGTTTGTAAGACTTAGAGGCAGATCCAAAATATATGGATTTAGAGATAACTTTTGTTCTTTCGATGGAAATAAATCGAAGCTAATATAAGTGTTGAGTATGAAAGGAAATTCTAAGATTATTTACGGAAGGCGTATTCATAGATCTCTTACAATTAATCAAAAATTAGAGTAGAAAAATATTCAACTAGTTTTAAGTATTCAAAACAATAAGCATTCAAACTAAACTAGAAGCTTATAAATGTCTGAAAAGGATAAACTCTTTTACAAGAGATACATTCTTTGCTTTCCCACATTCATCATCTAGATAACTTGATCAAATAAAATGCAACAGTGTTATCTACAGTATAATGTAAACTAAACTAAAGCTCATACCAAAATTTGCTTGAAAATAATGAAAAAGGAGAAGTGTACTAGCTTGGCAAAGGGGGCCCTCCAATGCTTCACTTGTACACCTAAGTCGTCTAAGATAAAAAGGAACTTCTAGCAACATTCACATAATCATCTCATAGACATCATCAAGAACAAAACACAAAACTGATCTCAAGATTGCAAATTCAAAGTTTTCTTCATTAACACAAGTGTTGTCATACTAATCCATGTCTTGGAGTATTCATACAAGAGTTTTGAAACTGATAATGCTAAGAAACCTCCTAAAGATAATTATAATATCCATAAAATATGCTAGGAAGTTCAAATACCCCCTTCAGATCCATAAAATATGAACAAGTCCCCAGAAAATCTAAAATTGTCCATGATTTTATGCTAAAACATGGTATTTTCTGCTGAAGTGGCCCTGTTTGACCAGCATTGACTGGACACTTGGAAAGATCAGATCTCGAAGATGATAGGTATTCATCCATCCTTGTACATCAAGGATCATGACCCATGTCTCGAATTTTTCCCAACTATCCTGCAAGTACACGAACCTAGGAGCAATTACGAGATTTAGTCAAATCCTGTAATTTTTGATAAATTTTTAATTTTAATGCCAAAAAATTGAAAATTCAATTATTAATCTAAGGAATGACAAATGTACTTTGCATAAGATATTTTATGGAAAATATGGAATAATATGAAGGAAAAATGGATGGTTTTGGAGGAAAAAGTATAGTTTATGGAGTGGAAGGAAGCATAAAAATGTACTCAACATCTCCCCCAAGAGGAAGACTTTGCATGTCTTCATGCACAAAAACAAAATGTTCTTGAAGCTCTCTTGGTAATCTTCTTCCACCTATACTACCTGCAATAATGTATCCACATTAACCTGAGTTGTATGAAGAACTTTCAGTCTTTGATATTTTTCTTTGTATTCTTTCTTCTCTTGAAACCATTTGTAGGCCTGTTTGAAAATTAGTTTGTTTTGTTTTTGAAGCTTCTTATTCTTTTTCTTTAGGGTTTCATTCTTTTCATGTGTTCTATGGCTTTGATTCCTTAACATTTCGTTCTCTATTTTTAAGTACCTTTCCAGGACTTAAATTTCCTTGATCTTTTTCTTCATTTTCTTGCTTTTCTTATCAAGTTCTGATGTGGACCCACCAACAATTTATTCTATTTGTTCTACTATCTATGGAGGTTGATTTTCATCTTTCATATCTTCAATTAATTGTTTCACATATTTTCTCATTTTCTCATATGTGGAAGTTTCTTGTCCTTCAAAATCATCATTTTCCAATGATTGTGTTTTCCCTGTCTTTCTTTGTTTCTACATAGTCTGAAGGTGTGCATATTGTGCTTGTTGTGCTTCATCAATTTGTTTTTGTTGGCGTTTCCTTGATTTTTTTCATATGTGGTGAAAATCTGATCTTTTTCTTGGAATTCTTTCTCCATTTTCACCATGCTTCTTGTTCTTCTCCTCCCCATAGGTTGTTTTGAGCTTGTTGCCTTAAGGTTTTGTATTTCTTACTCATCATCTGTCACAACCAAGATTTGTTCCTCTTTTACTTCCTCTTCCACTATTTCAAAACCATTCCCACTGATAAATTGCTGCCAAGTCAAGTTCTGTTTCTGTAGCTCATGTATGATGATCATTTTAATGAGGCCACAATGGTATAGACTATTTTCTGTATTCCTCCCTTGTTTTTGAACAACCTTAGCCATCTTAGAAAGGCTTTGTAGTAGAAAGTAGGGCATGTTAATTTCACAGTCACTTTTTAAATGTTGTAGCATCTTGATTTGATATAAGTAGATAATACTAAATCTTCCTTCACAAGTTATAAACTTCTGGATGAGATAGGGTAATTCATCCCAAGGATGAATCAACCAACTCCTAGGAATTCCCTTTTTCCAATTGATTGCTACCACCCTAGATCTAGAAACAAAATATGCCCATGATTTGTCTTTAAAGTGTTTAGTTTTGAAGTATATTTCTCCAGTTTGAGGTAATCCAGTGATCTATGTAATTACATCTTCAGAAATTCTAATGGTGATGTTACCAACGGTGGCCCTATCACCATTAAATGAGCTCTAAAGCAACCTTCTCACAATATCCATCAAACTTCTGAAAGAAAGATATCCACTGATTTTGCTCAAGAATTTGTATACAGTGCTTATGAATTTCTGATGGATCAAACTTCTTTGGTTCATACCTAAACACCATTCTTTCAATTTTTAAGAGAAAGACCCTAAAAAATATTTCACTGCATATACAAAAAGGAGGTCTATCCTTGTCCAAAAAAAATTCAACCCTGTATATTCTTCAATCAATTGTTTTGATTTCTTCTTCAAACTTGCAAACTATGTTTTAATTCAATTCTGTGAATGTTCTTTCATCAAGAATTTTTTGTTCAAATGAAACAAAGAAAATCTCATTTTTTTTTTAATTTCTAAACTGCTCTCTATTTTCAATGATAAAGTTTTTGATGAAAGGGCATACCTGGCAATTCAATCTGCAATTAAAAAAAACTCTATGCCTTCTTGTTTAAACCCAACTTTGTTTTTCTTTTTACAATCAACCTCTGCTAGAAATGAATTGTTTATGTTCTCAAAACGTTCCCCAGGAAGTCAAATTTGGCACTTAGCTTAACAATTGTTAACATTGAATTCAAACTTATCTTTCCCTGTCCGACTCCTTCTTGAACACATTCTCTTTGCCTTTACTCTCCATGCATTCCCTTTCAACTGCCACATTTTCTTCTACAGGGCGAGAATGATGTATGTTGACAGTAGAATTGTCAACATACCATTTGATTTTTAACTGTCTAATGGAATTTTTGGGCTGGGTAAGAAAAGGAAGGAACAAAATTAGGGGGATTCTGGATTTCGTATGGCATTGGAGTGTTTTAAATAAAGCTACGTTGGTTTCAATGCATGTGTTTGGAGCAGAGATGGGGATGAAGGATGCGAAGGGAACGTTGGAGGAGAATGAAAATGAGAGTGCAGGGGTAAAATTATTTCTTATGGAGGTAAAAAACGTGGGTACTATGATGTACAAGTGTACCACCTTTGTATAGGTCGATTATTGCTGAGGATGCCCTTTTTCTTCATTTATACCTTTGTACTTCCCCTCTTCCTTGTAATCACCATAGGAAATGATTTTGAAAATGTGTTTATCCAACTTATGACTCCTTGATTCATTTCCTTTGAGTAACCATCCACTTTATCATGCTTAAGGCATTCTCCTTATGACCCCTTCCTCAATATGTATGCAAACAACAATTTCTATTTCCATATGTGTATGCAACTTACGTCTTCATAAAACAGAGCATTTAACATTTCCAAAACAATATATTTGTCTAATCAAGTTGATAATCATGTTTTGAAAGTGTATGTAAGGATTTTGGAAACCATAAAATATTTACAAGAATATCTTTCATGCTCTTGTTGTTTGATAGTGAAACCCTAAGTTCTTCTTATAGCTCCCTTGAAGACCAAACTAGTTGCCTTGAGTAACAAAAATTATGCTGTGAGGGTATATGAAATGAGGCGATGAAAAGATGATGTAGGGGAAGGGAAAAATAGGATTTTTATCATTGATTTATCTTATGAAGAATTTTCCAATTTTTTAAAGCATTAAAAAGAAAAATGTATACTAACTTGTTTGCTCATTGTGTTTGCCTGATTGAAGCTGGCTAGAATGTTGTTGCAAGTCCTCAAATTTGATAAAGTTCTTCTTGTATTTATTTTACTTAGTATCTTCCTCAGGTCCCTATGATAGATGAAGTTGATATTCTTTTTGTTTTCTCAGGTCCCTTTGTTGGATGCATTGCTTCAAATCCCTTTGCTGGATGCATTTCTCTTTGAAATGAATGTTACCATCTGTAGAAGGCTTGAAAGGTCTTCAAAGAGTCTTCAGAAATTTATACCTTATCCCCCTCAGCCTTATTTATTGACTTGTCCTCAAGTCTTTGACATAAAAACTTGTCAAAAACTGTTATGTACAAATGCATGTTGTAAATGAAACTAGAAGGTAATAAAAAAAATGTTTTTGGAGAATTTGGATTGACCAATTTGACTTGGTTTTCCAATGAAAATTCAAGTTTATATTGTGCCAGTTGCATGGGTTTTCACAACTAAAATCCCTTTATATATATATATATATATATATATATATATATATATAATATTTTGGTTTTTGGTCTTTTTATGAGGAATGTGAAGGAGACATATAATTGTGTTTGTCCAACACTTCCATCTCATGTTGTTGAGATATCTTCTGTAGAAAGTCTTCCTTGTTGACAGGCTTATTGTAG
The DNA here is from genome assembly GCA_032191745.1 of Picea mariana. Classification (NCBI taxonomy): domain Eukaryota; kingdom Viridiplantae; phylum Streptophyta; class Pinopsida; order Pinales; family Pinaceae; genus Picea; species Picea mariana. The sequence continues at coordinate 2 of JASDQU010294846.1, read as the reverse complement.
AG
>JASDQU010294841.1:1987-14189 GCA_032191745.1 Picea mariana | reverse complement strand
AGACTGAACCAAGAAAATATGCCTGGGTGGCATCTGTTCAGTGGTAGTGAGTGAAACAAGAGGCTCCTCAAAATCCAATCGAGTCCTCCTAGTATCATCTGGATCCCCAACAAGATCTCCTCCATCTTGAAGAGTAGTCTTGGCCCACTTGGGCCTCTTCTCTGGCTCCGCATCCGCATCTGCATGCACTAAATCTGCATCTGACTGTACTAACTTTGTTTCTATATCATCTGAATCCTATGAATAAGAACTCTCATCTGAAGAAGAGTCGACAGGTGCATGCTCATCATCTCTGATAGGTAGAAGAACAAAAGTGTCTACATGCGACTATTGAAGTACATGTGAGACACTTTCCTTGAATTGAACACTACGCTGAATGATGAGCCAGTCCGAGGAAAGATCAATGAGTTTGTATCCCTTCACACTGTTGGGGTATCCAACAAAGATACACTCTGTGCTCTGTGGATCATGTGCCTTTCTCTTCTTAGAGGGAATCTTGGCCCATGCACGTGAACCGGAAATACGGAAGTGGGTCACTTCCATTTTGAGGCCTCTCCAAGCCTCGTAGGGGGTCTTATCCTTGACAGATGTATGGGGATATCTGTTTTGGATGTAGCTTGCACAATTAAGTGCTTCAACCCATAATATATGTGGAAGTGACTTTGCTTGTAGCATGCAATATGCCATCTCTTTTAGAGATCTATTTTTCCACTCAACAACTCCATTCTGCTGCAGAGTATAAGGAACCGTGTGCTGCAACTAAATATCGACCTCATGGAAAATATTATGTATCTCATGGTTGACATAATCTCCCTTGTTATTTGTTCAAAGGACTTTGATCTTATTTTCTGACTGTGTCTCAACAAGGGATTTGAAATCTTTGAGGTTTTGAAAGACCTCTGATTTTTTCTTGGGAAAGAAAATCCATGTGAAGCATGAGAAATAATCAACAAAAACGAGCAAATACCTTGTTTTACTGATTGATGGATGCAGAAAAAGGCCCATTAGATCACTATGGATCATATCTAAAGAAAATGAATCCTTCTGAGTCTTTCCTTTGTCGAATTTCTCTTGAGGGTGTTTTCCAAGAACACATCCCTCACAAATTCCTTTGGAGAAGTGAATGTCAGGTAGACCATCAACCATTCCCTTCTTGCTAAGTTGTTGCATATATCTAAAATTTAAATTCCCAAACCTTTCGTGCCATATCATAATACTTTCATCAACATGGGTAAGCAGTAATGCATAATCTGGTTCAATAAATTCAGAAAATGTGTAGAGTCTGGATTGATGATTTACCTCCCTGGTAGCAACCCTGGAATTTGTTTGCATGTCATAGATATACATTGCATCAGGTCTGAATATGACTCTGTTTTTGGTGCTAGATTTTGTCATATGATACATGGAGAAAAGATTGATAGAAATTTTGGGAATGTGTAACACATTCTCAAATCTTCCATTTGTGAGTTCAATTCTTCCTTTGCCGCTGACCTCGACTGGAGATTTGTCGCCCATCAAAATAGGAGGACCTTTGCATGTGTCCAATGAAGAGTCGACTTATTTTGTGGCTACCATGTGGTGTGATGCACCTGGATCTATGATCTAAGCATCGAGAGAAGAGTTAATGGCAATCAAAGCATAGCAAGAATTGCCTTTCTTGGGATTCTGATCTTCTAGCTTCTTCTTCTTGGCACCCTCGGGGATGCGATCTCCAAGGTTGTTTTATTGAAGTATTTTGGCCATTTGATTTATCTATTTCTATATACATGTGAATTATGGATGGAATCCTTTATGACAGTAAGTTCATTTCTCCCCTTTTCTTCCCTTTCCACCTTTGGATCCAGAGGCATCGTTGAAGAGTTTTGAGTACCCTTCCTTCTTTGTATTTGCATGTTCTTTCCTTTTGTATTTGTCTTTAGATTTCTGATTTCGATGACTGCTACCATCATGCACAATAAGTGCATGTGCCTTTGGGCCTTTGATTTTTCCCATGTTGATAAGTTTGTTCTGCTCTTGTGTGAGAGATTCAATAAAGACCCCAAGAGAGGGCATCTTCCAGGTGGCTCCAGAGGCAAGCTTAACTGAATGAAATGTGGATACAAACATTGAGTATTTCAGACCAAGTTTGGAGAGAATGGTGAGAACCATTTGTTTCTCCTCCTTATATTTATCAACCTCGCAAGCCTTGAGTTGCAACAACAAATCCTTATATTTAGTAAAGAAATCTTAGAGATTGTCGAAGGTTTTTGGATCGAAAGTGAGAAATTCTACCTCGAGCATGTGTCCCCTCATCTTGTCATGTTTTCCAAAAATTCCTCCCATGGTGGTATAGGATTCTTTGGGGGTTTTACAGAAGGATATGTGAAAGAGGAGTTCAGGAGAAATGAAACTACAAATAGTTCCAAACGCTTCATCCATTCAATTCATATACTTGAATTTCTCTAGGGCTGATGTGGGTTCAGTATCTGTGTCCATGGTTAACCTGTATAATCCTTTTCCTCAAATATGCACTATTATCTTCTCCTTCCATACAAATAAATTGTACGGTGTAAGAATGAATTCTTTTGGAAATTCCATTTTTCCCGCTGCCTTCAATCTTCGGTACCTGCAAAAAGAATCTAGTGTGTCTTTTTTCTAGAAATCCGCTAGCTCTGATACCATGTAAATGTGTTCAACCTACATACAAAATATCTAGGTAGCAAATGAAATACACAGTTTGCAGAGAAAATATGAGAAAAGAGAAAACAAGAGAGAAATAATGAAAGAATTCTCATTAACCAAATGAATGAATGATGATTTACACATGATATACTCTGCATAACTCAACTAATGCGCACATGAGGAGAATAAAATGTGCCATAGTGGTGGTCTAGAGTGATCTGGACACATACTGACAGTTACAGGAGTAAAATGCCACCTAGTCTAGTCTTTCAAGAAGTTACGAGAGTTAACTGCCACCTAGTCAGAGTTAACTAGTCTCTCAATCTTCAGTTAACTAACTAAAATAGAGTGAAGTGAGGAGGAGATCAGGTTATCACGAGTAATTAACTAGTTTGGTGATAATCCCAAGGACAATTCACATTAGCTGGTGATGATCCCAATGCTACATGGTGATGATCGCAATTTGGCATCTAGATTCCACTCAACTGATCAAACTGAAGTGTGAATTGAAGAGAATATTCTCCTAGAGGAATATTACCCCTATACTATAGGAGACTGAATAATGAATAGTAAACATAGGGAAAACCTTAGGAAAAATAATTCCTAGGTGTGTGTGACGTATCTCCAACATACCAACCAATGTGAAGCACTTCAAAAATTTTGGAAGCAAATGCTACATCAAAAGAGAAGATGGAAGAATGGGAAAGTTTGATTCTCGAGTTGGAAAAGGTACATTGGTTGGATACTCAAGTTCAAGGAAAGTATACAAGTGTTTTAATATAAGACTCAACAAGTTAGTGGAAAGCATCAATGTGACCATTGATGAGACAGGTGAACGCAAAATAAAGGAAGAAAGAAAAGACTCATTGGAACAGGTTTCCAAAGAAGAATTAAAAGAAGTAGAAGCAGAAGAGGAAGACAAAGAAGGACAATCAAAAGCATAACAACAAGATCCTCATTCACCTCCAAATACACCTAGTAGACAAGTACAAAAGAATCATCCAGCAGGTTAGATTACTGGAATAAGGATGCAGGAGTTTAAACCAGGAGAAGAATTCACTCACCAGAACAACGACACCTAGAATTATCATCTACAATTGAGCCGAGTAGCTTTGAAGAAGCTAGCAGGGATGAATTCTTGATCAAAGAAATGGATGAAGAATTAGATCAAATAGAAAAGAATGACACTTGGGAACTGGTTTGAAGGCCAAGGAACAAGAATGTGATCAGTACAAAGTTGGTCTTCAAAAACAAATTGAACGAAGATGGACAGATTACCAGGAGCAAAACAAGATTGGTATGTAAAGGATACACTCAAGTTGAAGGTGTAGAATTTAAAGATACATTTTCCCCAATTGCTAGAATGGAAGCAATCAGATTGATCCTCGCTTATGCATGCTCCAATAATATTAAAGTGTATCAAATGGACGTGAAATCAACCTTCTTAAACAAGGATCTAGAAGAAGAAGTCTACATTGAGCAACCCAAAGGATTTCAATTTTCAGAGAATAAAAATTATTTTTGTAGGTTGAAGAAGGCCTTGTATGGTCTCAAACAAGATCTTAGATCATGGTATTATAGACTGGACAAACACTTACAACAACAAGGGTTAAAAAAGGGAAATGCATACAACAACCTCTACATCTAGGTAAATCAAGATAGTATTTTGTTAATTGAAGTTTATGTTGATGATATTATCTTTGGTAGTGATGATGAAAAGATGAGCCAGGAATTTGCAAAGGATATGGAAAATGAGTTCGAGATGTCATTGCTTGGAGAATTATATTTCTTCTTGGGTCTTCATATATGTCAAAGCAACCAAGGCATTTTTATCTCCCAGTCCAAGTATATCAGATAAATGTTGAAGAGGTTCGGAATGGAAGATTGCAAACCAATCAATACTCCTATGAAAACTATTTGCAAGATAAGTAATGATGATTATTCAAAGGCTACATATCATTGGCAGTACAAAACAATGATTGGAATCTTACTTTATGTGACAACTTCCAGATCAAATGTGATGCAGGTAGTTGGACAGGTGGCACGATTTCAAGTAGCACCAAAGGAATCACATGTTCTAGCAGTAAAGAGGATACTTAGATATCTCAAGGGAACATAAGAGTTTGGATTATGGTATCCAAAAGGAAAGGATCTATAACTTATTGCCTACACAGATGCAGATTGGGCAAGTTGCATTGATGACCGAAGAAGTACAAGTGGAGCAAATTTCTACTTGGGTGATTGTTTGGTATCTTGGCTAAGCAAGAAACAATCATTAATATCATTGTCTATAGACGAAGCAGAGTATATTGCAGCAACAACATGTTGTACACAAGTTTTGTGGATGAAACAAATGTTGAAATATATACAGGTTGAGTATGATGAGCCCATTCTGATATACCGTGATAATACAAGTTCCATAATTATCTCAAAGAATCCAATGATTCACTCCAAGATGAAGCACATTCCAATCAAGTATCATTTTCTACGGGAACAGTTTGCAGAGAAGAACATTTGAGTTGAGTATGTTGGCACCAAAGAAGAGATTGCAGACATCTTTAGAAAACCACTTCCAAGGGAAGCCTTTGAGTATATTCATCAGAAACTTGGCATAGTTTCTGTTGCACAATTAATTTTGAATTCCATTCTTATATGTCTTAGATTTACATGAGGAAGCACCACAAAGAGGACAATTCAATTTGAGAGAGCAGTTTTAGGAAGAGTTCAGTTTAGGGGGAGCAACCCCAAGGACAGTTCAATTAGGGGGAGTTTTTCCTCAGATGCATGAATAGAGAGTTATATGCTTGGAGGGAGCACATAGGCATGATTCTTGGAGAGAGATCATAGAGGAATTATTCCAGGGGGAGTGATGGTCACATGGGGAGCATGAACGATATGACTTCAATGTTGCATCCGAGTGTTTTCATCAATGCCAAAGGGGGAAATTTTTGATTAATTGGGTTGGTTGTCATTGATGTCAATCCTTGAAGTAAGTCCGGTAGCCTCAACAATATGGTTAAGGGACTCAATATTGTTTTAGGTATAAAGGTATGGATATCAGTGTATTTGCAGGTAATACTATTCTATATGGATAATAAATCATGCCATTTCCGGTGATATGTGGAACACCACATAACTCCTCATGATTAGAGAGTTATGACCTTGTGAATTTGGAGAACCCTCATGAGTTATCTAGAAGCCCCTAGAAGGTAAAAGAAGTCAATTTATTCTAGAATCTCTTAGAAGAAGTTTACTAGTCAAAGTGGTTGTAACTAGGAGTTAATCATGATTTAAGTTGTTGCAAAAATAAAATAATTAAAAATAAATTAGTTTCAACTAGACGTGGTGAGTTTACTATTTGTGGATAAAGTGATTATAAGTGGGTTATCCCAAAAAGAAGGAAGTTAGGTTAAGTTGGTTAGAAGATAACCCCTAGAGGAATCTACTTGGAGAGTACAAATAAGAGAGCAAGGGTCTCCTATTAGAACCTAATGAGCACATTGAATATATATTATATGTGAAAATTTTATTGCAGGTACTCATTGATACATCTAAAGTTATGCAAGTTTGAGGTAGTAAAGGAGGGTTGATGGTGAAAGTTTCAGAATTGCAGAATTACTGAAAAAACCCTAGTTTTTGAGGTGTACGCGAGCTGCAGTGGAGGAAGGCGCATACATATGTGGGCTGAAGGATAACATGGCGCATACATACACAGGATGAAGAAGAAAAGGTCATGTATAGTTTGGAAAAGCCATGAAAGATTGAGGATATGAAGATGCCAGGTCTCTAGAGTCTAAAAGCAAGTTCCCAGGAAAGTCTACAATAATTAGGTGTAGAAAATATATCTACAGGTTCAAAAGGTATGTCTTATTTTTATGTGTAGTTGGATATTGTTGTCTACATGAGATATGGTTATGGGGGTTTGAGGATTTTCCCTAGAGAGGCTGTTGCTTGTATGGAACTAACTATATCAGCCAAATCTACAAAAATACAGTGCTGGTATATCTGATATTTACCATTGGTACATCTTGTTAGTGTTGAGGCATATCTTTTATTTCTTGGCACATGGTTGAAGGATTTTGTGATACATGGTTGAGGGATTATGGTTGTGAATTGGTTGTGAATTTGTTTGTGTAGTGTGAGGTTGCATATCAGTGAGGGTTTGATGTCTAGTCTATGTGAGGGTTATTACACTTGATCATGATTGTATACACATGACTAGAGATACATAGATGCACTTGGTTAAGGGATATCTATGATGATCTATGTATAAGGCACAACTACAGATTGGACACAGTGACATGTTACATGTTGATGTGACAGAGGCAACAAAGATTCTGAGTTTCAGAAAGGTGAAAAACCTATCTTTCTGAAGGTGTACGCAGGCTGCAGTATAAACATGTCGCGTACATACACATGCTGCAATATAGACAGGTCACGTACATACTCGAGTTTCAGTATAGACAAGTCACATACCTATTGGTTTTTGTTGGTACATGCTGATTACATGTATGGATTGACCACATGTTATTGCTAGAGGTTGGTTATAGATGTTTGGCACTGATTGGTACATGTTTACAGTGGTATATCTCACTGTGACTGTGTGGCAGTGGTTTCATCATCTATTTGGCACTTATATTTTAGGGTGGCAGGATGGGTCAAGGATAAGTGGTTGTAGCCACCTTCCAGTTGTATCTGGAGAACATAGGGAGTTGTATCCTCCTTCTGGTTAGAGCCATAGAATTGGGGAGTTTGAGATTCCCTCAGGTTGTATCGTGAAAATATAGGGGGTTGGAGCCTCCTTCCAGTTGCAGTTGGAAAAAAAAGGAAGTCGGTGATTCCAATGAATGTAATTCTTAAAGACATATAAGAAAAAAAATTATGTGTTTTTCTCTCGCATTCGGTTTCCACGTAAAAATACTCATGTACCGTGTCCGTGTGTGATTTCTCATGGTTCATGGTTTATTTATTCTACACTTGTTGAATGATATTGGTAAATTGATCATAAATCTAAACAAAAATTATATACTGTGGTTAAAAAGGATTAAAAAATATCTATTACTGATTCACCCCCCCTCTTAGTAATCCAACACTCCATCCGGGAGAAGAGACATGGAGGGGTAGTCGACCATCATGTGTCTACCATGGTTCTATGTGGGAAATCAAGAATGACTTTAGAGTCAACCACACTCACGAGAACCAGTTGTCCACTTGGTATTAGACATGGAGGACCTTATGTGGTAGGATGAGTGAATGGAAGAGGTGTCAATTCATCCCACATGCACCTTGGGATCACCCTATCAACCAATGATATGCACAAATCAATTTGAATGGCATGATATTCGAGAATTGCAACTGTTCATTTTCTTAGTCTACATGGGCCTATAGTCAACTTGGGACCAACCTAGGGTGTCCTCAAGACACCCCTAGTTGAGGAGATTGAATGTATGGATGACTTGTAAGTTCTTATCCATGTCTATGAAATTTTCCAGTGATAAGAGAACCATCAAATATAGGAACATCACAATGTTCATGGAGGGTTCACTTGAGTGTTGGAAATGGAAACCTCCTAAACTTCCACGATAGATTCTTAGGTTGTTTGGCCTACTAAAGGGAAGGGGATAAAATTACTAAATAACAAATAGTGAGGCCCTTGTCTGAGATGAAGGTTCAATATAATTGGATCTTAGGGAATGATTGTTCATTCATTAGTTAATTCAAGTGCTCAGAATTTAACAAGAAGGATTGTAGAGAGGAATATATTTGAGGAGATTGACACTAGGAGCAATGTTTGAGAGAGTGGTGAACTCAATTATTGTAGCAATAAAGGATACTAAATCTTAGGCGATCACACTTAAATGATCAACCAAGGAAATCATAGACTTGTGAAACACTTTGCAAAGTTTATACAATCATCAAGTGTAGAAATGAGTTATTGAATGAATTGTGTATCCTTTTATATTTAGGGAATGGAACTATATGATCAATATGTAGCTATATAAAATAGAGAACCATAACTCTATAGCATGAGTATTCCAGACAAAGTCTGTCTTACAACTTATTGGATGATGCTACACGACTCCTTATCTCCTTTAGAATTGAACATCATTGTTGAAAGTAAAGTAGAATATAAATGCTCAATGCTACAGAGAGGAAATGGATATTGAAAGGTAAATTCAATGCTATAAGATAAAGCTAATCTACTATAAATTGAATCACACAAAATGTCCCTTTCCAACCATAGGATTATGGCATTTTGTCAAAGGAGTAAATCATATTAACAAAGATAACAAAAATATTCTAGCTACAAAAAATAGAAACATTCAAACACAAACTACATATGAAATTCACTACAAATATGAAGGTATGTTCACCAATAAAATCTTCAAGCAAGCCTTGCTTGAACATGAATGATAAATCCCTTCTTTACAACTTGAATTAAATAAAAGGAATGAGTCTTTTTATTTCATAAAAAAGATTCAAAATTACAACTTTTAATATGTGGCTCTTTCAACCCTAGCTATAATCAAACTCAAACCTATCACTATCCTATCCAATCATAGGTCCCTTATAAGGGCTTCAAGGTATAAGGTGTCCCTAAAGAGAGTTGTACTTAGTCCTAGCAATGAATGTGGTTCCCTTCATTGTAGTTCCTTTATTAAGGCTTTCCATCTTGTCTCTACATGCCTTAATACTTCTCCCCTAAAAGTGGTGATGGGTGTATTTTGTTGCAACTTCCAGCTATATCTTCTCCAACACTGGATGGGTAAGTGGATCTAGTATCACTTGAATGTGGTTCTTTCAAAATTTACTCGGCCCAATTTCTTCTCCCCTTACTTGCAATGCTATGTCCAATTCTTGAGGTTCATAGCATTTTGCAGCTGTAAATATGGTGTTCTCATTCTATAGCCAAGGTATGAAGGCTCTCAACTACATGTCCCAAACATATACATCTGGGAACTGCCTTAATATGAACTTCATAATGTGTTTGTGCAAATAAAGATGACAAAGGATATCTATCCTTTCTAGGGTGATGTCAAAGTATAATTCATAGAATTTCGAAGTGTTTTTTGAAATCCGTTTTGAATTGTGAGACACAACATTCAATTTCAAATTTATGCCATTTTTTCTTTAAATATAATTAATATACCCTTGCAAGTGGTTTACAAGCTAACATCTCATCGACATGTTCAACAATTTCCTCACAAATATATGTCAATCTGACAATCTCCTCATCCTTATTTGTTGCGTCCTCAACTTGTTTTAGCGAGTCTTCTTTTAATTTCATGTTCTCATTACTGATTATTTCTAGTTTCATTAAATTCAATTGTAGTCAATGCAAAATTTTCCTCCACTTGAGAAATTATCTGACAATGCTTGATGACTTAATTAACCTCCTTTATCCTTGCTTCAAATTTGTACTTCCATTTGGTTTCTTCACCTTGAGCTATCCACAACTGTCTCATAAGGACTTTGATTGAACTTGTGGCTAGAGCATGTGTTGGAATTCCTTTCTATAGCTTGCAACAACAAGACCTTATTATCTTCTTGGGTGTTTGCTTAGTAGCTTGGCTTCTAGTGATTTCATTTATAAGTGTATGCTCAGAAGTGTGCCTAATGGAATCTTCTTTTTCCTCAATAATAGAACCTCGTGTGGAATAGAGGTTTCCTCATATTATGGAGAGTCTTGAATTTTTATCGTCTCCCCAACTTACTTTTGGTTCAGCTTGTGCTTAGGCGTATTATTCCTTACTATGTTGCCTCTTGGTCCAATTGTTCCTACAACAGCCTGTACAAGTTATGTATAGTGTGAAATTTCTTTAACTATTGTTGCAAGTGTTAGTTCTATTATTATCATTGATGGCTCTGGTGCTACAAATTGTAATGTTGGTGCTAGCTCTGCAATGAGCTATGTTGATTCCATTTCTACCCAAATAATTTCCCAAGTAACATACGGTTTCCTTCTTCTTATGGAATACACAATAAAAATATTAGTTAGACCATGGTGAGATACATTTGATTCTCAACCCGTTTGGACCTCCGTGTCCATATTATGTAGAAATTTCATCAAATAATAAGGCACACTGATAGTCTTCCAATGCTTGAAATGCTACAAGAATTTGAAATGATAGGCTAAAAAAATATTATGTCATCCTTGAGAAGTAATTCATCTCATGATATGCAGGGATACCTGGTCCCATGGGCTCAATAACATGTCCTTTTTTACTCCTTCCCCCGTGTCTTATGCTAGCGGGAAAATCCCCCCTTTAACTACACCGGGGTTTAAGATGTAGACAAAGCGAATGATCGTCTAAAAGTCAATATATTTTCTACTCCACCCCAAACATACCAAAGAAAATGAAAAGAAAGCAATAAGAGAGAAGATCAGTAAGTATACCTTTTATCCCACGTCTCGTGATGATCTCCTCAAGCTCTGTAGTTCCAAATACTACAAGCCTCCTCCCAAGGCTGATCTGCATCCAAAGCTAGGAAAACAAGGACTACAAGCATGCTATTCTTATTCATAAACTAGGGTTAGATATCAAATGCTAAGTATAAATCAAAGAATATACACAAAACATCATCATTTGGGATAGGAAAATGAGATTCTTTTATTCATCAAACAAAGAATGAAACTTACAATCCACGTTGGCCACCATTCCACGAACCTGGTCTGGGCTCCTCTTTACAATGCTCCAAGTGCTCCTTCAATAGGCCTCTTCTCTCAATATTTTGATCACCTCAAGGCAAGGGAATGGATTGAATGGAAGAATAAGTGTCCGAATAGGGAATGCTGAGGCAGTAACTCACAAAAGGTAGAAAATGCTTGCACAAGGAGGGGAAGTAAAATTGGGCATAGTTTCACTGTTCTTATGCTTGGATGTGAAATGAGACCCCGACACCTCATTTTATATGACAAAAGGATGGTTATTCAGTTGGGTGACGGGATATAGCAGGTGAATTGTTTGGGAAACTTCCAATAACTCGTGAATTTCACCGAATTCCTTACAACTTTTTATTTTTTGCAACTTTTGGAGGTATACGTGGGCTGTGTAGTGTGTAGATAACATATGCACTTGGGTTGTCTAGCATGTAGCATGCGTATGTATGCAGGAAGTAGTGGTGCAGGGTGCGTACATTCTCTAAAAAATGGTTTTTTAAGTAGAGATTCTCAACAATGATTTGGCAAATTATGCAAGTAAGAGGGCCAATGCCATGTATGCATGAGTAGGGCATTTTAAGGCTATAACAGATGTCCGCTAATGTATGAGGTCATAAGAGAAACCGATGGCCGAAATACATTACAAAATATTCACAAATGCACAAAATCAAGTGAGCCCGGTACCAGAGTTTAGGAGGTGCCATCTGCAAAACAACAATTGTCTCTCTGAGGCGGGCATATTGATCCAAAATGGATTCAGGAGCCAAGATGGGTCCAGGAAGGCCTAAAAATAAAAGTTCTCAGAATCTCTTCAAAACAGACGTGTGCATAGGCATCGTTGATACGAACCCAACACAACTTGAATGGGCTCAAACAAAC
>JASDQU010294840.1:0-14207 GCA_032191745.1 Picea mariana | reverse complement strand
AAGGAGTTTTCTATTAACTTTATTATTTAAATAATTTCTTTTGCATCCTCTTTGACTTATAGTACACTCATCACTTCACTTTATTATTTTAATAATTTATTCTTTGCAAACACTTTGACTACTTTGACCTTTTAGGGCTTCTAGATGACTCATGAGGGTTCTCCAACTTCACATGGCCATAACTCTCTAACCGTGAGGAGTTATGTGACATTCCACATACCACCGGAAATGGCATGACATGTACTATTCATATGGAATAGTATTACCTGCAAATATCTCAAAACTCATACCATTATCCATCCAACAAACTTGGGTCCATTACCCAAACCATTGTGCTAGCGGACTTTCTTCAAGGGTTGACATCAATGACAACCAACCCATTTAATCAACACCAGTCCCACTGGAGTTTTGGATCAGAAATCAACAAAAATCGAAAAAGGGGGCCTCGGTGATCTAGAAAACAATTTTAAATGCTTTTCCACTCATTGAAAATAGTTTTGCTTGGAAACTCGGTAATGGTCACCGATTCAGAATGGGGAAAGACCCTTGGCCAGGGAGTGAAGGCAAACACATACTTTCAGAGAAGCTAATAAAACATTTACATTCTTTAGGTTTTACTCATTTAAACAATTTGGTGGATCATAGTCGCTCCACCTTATGGTCACAGGGATGGACGGATGCAAACAAACTGGGTCTTAGTGAAGAAGAAAAATTTGAACTGGAAAGATACATTTTCAATCTAAAGTCCGTAAAAACAAGACTGTTTATGTGGAATGTACTGCAAAATAAGGTTCTGACTTGGGACAACCTCCAAAAAAGAAATTTCTTTGGCCCTGGCTGGTGCTCCCTTTGCAAATCTGACGGAGAAAATATTTTACACCTCTTTCTAAAGTGTAGATTCATCAACAGAGTTTGGAGTGAAACGTCTATATTGTTAGATTTGCATTGTGTTTGGTATGGAAGGGATTTGGAACACTCTTGGATTACTTGTTGGAAAATAAGAGCCTTCAAACATTTAAGAGCCCTTCCCTTATTGGTCATCTGGGGTGTTTGGCTCGCTCAAAATTCCTTCATCTCCAAAGGAACCCCTCCTTCTCCTTAGATCTCAGCAGCCAAAAGTGTTTCCCTACTGTCCTCCTTTCTCTCACAGAGTCCTAGACCCTCTCCCAGGCCGCATCAAGAGGTCGTGATTGACAGTTTCTCCCCTTGGGGTTTTTTCGATGGAACTTCTCAACAAAACTTTTGTGGAGGAGGTAGACTCCTCTTTCTTTCAGCTACGCACTACTTTATTATGACTTTTGGTATTGGTCCAAGAACAAATAACTTTTCAGAACTTATGAGTCTTAAACTACTCATTGCCTTCACCATTGAAAAGGGATGTTTTTCTTTAAAAGTTTATGGGGACTCTTTTAATGTCATAAACTGGATAAAAGGCACCCAAAGATGCTTAAACACAAGAATCGTTGCCTTGGTGGAAGACATTACTCGTTTGCAAACCTCTTTTGACACCTTTGTTTGTCAACATGTGTACAGGGAAAATAATAAAGAAGCGGACCAACGGTTGAAAGAGGGGCTTAATTTGGCTACGGGACAATGGAAAATAACTGAATATTACAATGAACAAGCATATGAATATATGCATAGACCATTTTTGGATTAAACAACTTTCAACAACAAAGTTTTCTATATTTTGATATGCATAGTATATGCAAACAATTCTAAATGAGGATCGGTTGAAGCACATACAACAATACATGTTCCAGAAAGTTCAAAGAAACATAATTTTTACGAAGGTAACAAAATGCAGAAGAATTCATGAAATGCAAAAGATAGCATTCAGTTACAGACTCCAATGTAATAGAATACACCAAGAGGGGTATATACATAATGTAATTTTGTACACCATGATGTAATAAAATTACATTTTTTTTTCCTTGGAAAAAAAAAGAGTCTTATTTATAATTAAAAAATGGTTTATAAAAACATTATATATATATAAGGTCTTATTTCTAAATATGTAATTAGTAAGCTTTAATGCTAACAACTCATCATGCATGAACCATAAAAATTGTCATTAATGAGTGAAAGGCTTGAGGAGATCTCCCATTAATACGCATTAAACCAAGATTTATGGAGGGTTATATTATCCCTTCCGAGTGTTAATTTCAAACATCATGGAATGTCGTTCGCACGTCGTCAAGTTGGCACATTCATGAAACCTCCAATCCTTAATTACTCTTTGTCGTACCTGCCACCTTCACACTTCTAAGTATGCAATAACTAAGCTTTACTTCTAACAACTCATCATGCAACACCCATAGAGAGTGTCATTAATGAGCGAAAGGCTCGAGGAGATTTCCCATTCACATGCATTGAACCGACATTTGCGGAGGGTTATATTATCCCCTCCAACTGTTCATTTCAACCATCGTCTGGAGAAAACGAACATTCTCGTAAACTTTTGGCACCAACTCGACAACAGTTCTATGGAGATACAATGAACATCTTCGGGTGTGAGGACCAGAACTTCCAGTGGTCCAGGGCATATTTTTACTACTCATCCCCTTCCGCCCAGAACGAAGTAATTTGGACTTGTGGAATTTCTCGTGCAAGCTATGTCTTTGAAGTTTTTTACTGTAAGGAGATGGTCTCTTGGTGCATCGATAGATATATTTCAGGCCAAAGAATTATTCCACTGCGAGACCACTCTCCTGTTTCTTTTTCACCTCGGGTCTTCCGCAAGATGTTAAGATTGTCAGAGCCAACATTGACGCTTAGAGGAGAAGACTCCAAGCAGTTCCTAAAAAAGAATAATAACGGGTTGGACCTCTTGCCCGAGTTCCTGGAAGACCCGACGACAATTCCTGAAGATATCACAAGCTTGTAGGTTAGTTCATTTAGAAATCCATTTTGGGAAATTTCTTGGTTGTTTACAAGAATAACGAGACATGAATCTACAACAAGTATTTTTCACATGGTTCTTTATATTTTGTATTTCACAGTTAATGAACAAGCCATTTTTTATTGGGGGAAGCTAATTTCCATTGAAACATGTTCCCAATTGTCAAGCTTCAAAAAGGAGAAGAAATTTTGTATGTCATCCTACTTGGTTTTCACGATAGCGCATTGTTGTTTGTTTCCAAAATTGTTCGTGTCAAAGAAGGTAAACTGGGAATTCGACCCAATAACCTTCTAGTACCAGGCCTTGTGGAGGCACAAGGCCTCCCACTGTTTTTATGAGTTTTTTAATGACTTTGTCTCTGTTTTCAAAGATTTATTGTTAGGAAAGGATGGTCCCTGCATGTCTGACTAGGAAACCAAGTTTTTGGACAGGAACGGGGCACGTGAATAAATGGAGAATTACAGTGTGATAAGGATTTTTGGCTCCAAGGAAAATCCTTCTTTCCTTCCATGTCACATTACAGACAAAATGTTTTTTTACAGAAATAACAAGGCAATACAACTACTGGTTGCATCTATTCCATGAGAAGAGAAAAAAATAGTTCATTCTTCTGCCTTGGAAAGTCGGGGACTTCATGTTGAGGAATGTCAACAAAATTGACGAATTTGTAGCCCATTTCAACAACTTGAACCTAAGATATGCTGAAAGACTAAGAGGGTTCCACCCGAATGGAATTTTTTTAGAACATTTACTTGTAGTTGGCTTCAACAATTCTTTTTTCCAGAGACGCTTGAGCGAAAACAGAGACATTGATGACAACACTCCTGCTTCTGACGTCGACGACCTAGAGACATTGCAAAGCACCATTGAATTGTACAAGCAACAAGGAAAAGGCCCCGGTGAGAAGAGTGTTCAATCCCCATATACCACTTCTGAGAGTATGACATCCCGGAGCATCGCTCCAACGACCCACCCCGGTAAGAAAGCAACCCAAAATTCTTCAAACGGAGAAGGAGATAACAACCCTCCTCGTGCTAAAATTGATAGTTCTCACAAGATTCCCATGAAGAAGAAGATAAAAAAAAATTTAGGGTAAGCGGAAGAACCCGAAATTGAGAGTTAGAACGTGGAACTTGAGATTGATCTAGATAGCGTATTTTGCAACGTTGATCAACCAGGGATGTGATCCAGCATAGTCTCCCAATGGAAATAGCTGAGACCGATTTTTTTTACGAAGATGAATTCTTCGTATTCCAGAGTGTTGTTTTTTATAGCGAGTCTAAAAATTTAATTATTGAAAATAGAGATGTAAACAAATAAGGAAGGTAAATCTCATTCAGAGATTAACCTTGGGAACATGCCGCTGTCCCAAATCTCTCNGAGTCAAGGAATTGGAGGAATATTTGATTCCTATTCCATTACTTTCCAATCCTTTAGCAATATCCATGCCTGCCACCCCTACAACCAAGTTAAAAGGATCCTCCAGCCTCCTTGCATTGTGTAGAGGCTATGTGGAGAAGAATATCAAGAAAAGAATGGATCTGATTACTGAGGCTTGGGAAACATCACAAAGTATGGCTTCCCTTGGAACGAGGCCGACACATGCTTTTCATGAACATTTGCAGGCGGATTTAAAAAATGAAGAATGTTTCTATTTAGACATGGTCATCCCTTTTGTCATCCCTTTTGTCATCCATGTCAACAACATGACAAATATGAGAAGAAGACAAAAAGAGATCCCCTCCCAAAACCGGATCACTCAATTAAATGCATGCTGGGAAGAGAAAGTGAAGAGCCTACATCTCATTGTCCAATCATGTGAACAAGCCATATCAAAGAAATAATAATTATTTAGAAAGATGACCAAAATAGACTTAGTCGGAAGTACCAACGAGGTCCAAGGCCCCAACTTAATCGTTAAATCCTTGTCCTTAACTAAGAAAGCCTACGATAAACAAGTTGATATTTTTAAGGGGTTGTCTTTAGAAAAGTTTTACAACATCCTTGAATATGGTGAACATGGACAACTAGCTAGTCAACTATTCGGTACAAAATGAAGAAATTGATCAGGATCTGTGGAATCTTTCTATCGATATAAGGGAATTAGAAAATGAACTTTTCAACATAAAAATCCGAGATGAGATCAACATGGCCCCCTTGAGAGGCTACATTGAAGAACGGGTCCAAAGGGCAATGGAGAAATTCATCGACAAAGGGAAACAAACAATTGGCACGATTCCAGTAGTCGTCGACAAAAACAATAAAAAGACATCAGCAAGCAAATAACAAAGGGGGAGATATGTACCATCACTGTAAGTCTATACTAATCACATCCAAATTTGTTTATCAATCTAGTTATTTCACCTTTTAAAATAGAAATGTCTAGCCAAAGACTGATACCTTCCAATTTCTTCTTTCAGGTCTTGCTCTCTACCATCGTCCACTTCTTCTTTCTACAGTCTTATTTCTTGTACATATTTCTCTTTTAGTTCGTGGGAGCCCCAATCCCAGTCTATATGACAAACACATTTAAATTTCCAGGAATATGTAACAAACATTATTATTTTTTGATATATTTCAAATAAAACTATTTTTATCTCATTTTATATTTATGTGCTCAATTTTTTTATCTTCAACTATGTTGAATGTCAAGAGATTGTGTTTATTTAATTTGAATGTAACTTTATATATGTCTTGTGTGTTTTATCTTTTTGTCATGCACATTTTTTTCTTCTACTATGCATATAACTTTATTTGTCATGGCACATATAGAGACACACAAGCCACATGATTTATTTAAAGAAGTGACTATGAAAATTGTACTTAACTCTAACCAGTTGGAAGTATACATAAATCATTATCAATAAATTTCATAAATACATTGAAGAGATAAAACATGCAAGGTAGGAACGGAAATTTCGAACATAGCAAGTCAGACTACTGGTAAAAAATAAAAGCAAGATGGATTATATACTTTCAAAAACTAAATGGTTTCAATGACATAATTGTTCTAGAGGCCACGTGTCATTTCCTGCATGGATACCACCTGTGCTTCATGCTACTTGCCACGTCTCCGTTGCAGTTTCCATTCTCCTCTGCTACTTTTCCCCCATCCCTGTGCATTTATTACCAATTCAACTCGATAGGGACTACGCTGCCATGCAACACTTGTTTTCCATTGTACTGTTTATTCTTTTTGAATAAACTCTTCTACACTAAAAATTGTTATTATAAAAAGCTATGATCTTCAATGATAAGTATTCTATTGGCCCTAAAATTTTATGAATGCAAATCTTCCTATCTTTTTATTGTTATTTTTGTCATTATTTCGCAAGTTGATTGCTATCAAAATTTTAAATTACTTCATTAATTGTGGTTTTAGTCTGGGGGTATAATTTAAATAATTCTAAAAGCAATGATAAAAGTATGTAAACTAACAAACACTTTAGTTAAAAAACAAATTATCACAAAAACCAAATTCAAATAACATCATATAGTACTTAGATTGTTGTGAAAAACATCACACTTCATTATAATTATATATTTAGTAATTAAACAATCCATTTATATACAATACAAATAAAACAATAAATTTAATTCAATTTATTTAAAATTATTAAGGATGTCATTTATTAGAAAATTATAAACTATTTTATGAAATACTAATATATAAAATTAATGAAAAAAAAAAAACTTCATCTTTGTCTTGATGACTCAAATTTCAAGTCTCACAAACTTAGAATTAAACAATATATATAGATTACATCTAATTATATTTAGAAATCTTCACATTAATGTCATTGTAAGCTTGGTTATTGATTTTTAAATTGGTATCACATTAATATGCTCTTTAAAAACATGTTAGAAAATTTATTTTTTAAATTATAAACCACATTTTATATAATCTTACTTTTGAATCTACAAAATACATGAACATAAACTTAGTTTTTGAATCATCATGTTAACATATCATCAAAAAAGTTCTACTATTAAACATGCATATCAACCATATTATTACTTAGAATATTAACATAGATTATTAGGATAAACAAGGGTTGCATGGCAGCTTGGTCCCTGCCATGAAAGTTTGAAAAAACTGTCAAAAAAGTTTTAAAATGGTTAAAGATCTAGGCCTTGAAACTGATCCTAGTAATTCCTCTAGATATTGACAATTTGAAAGTGTTAGTTCCTGCAAACCATTTACCAGATCTCCTAGGTCTTGAGGTAATATTTTCAATTGTGCATTCTTTAGTCTCAGTACTTGCAAATTGTTGAGTTGTTGAATACAATTGGAAGAGATTTGGAAGGAAGGGAAATTTAACTTGAAATCGACGTGTCTAAGTTTTCTTGAGGTAATCTTTTCAACTGTGCATTATTTAGTCTCAGTACTCACATATTGTTGAGTTGTTGAATACAATTGGAAGAGATTTGGAAGGCAGAGGAATTTAATTTGAAATCGATGTGTCTAAAATTGGAGGGCATCTACAAATTATGCAATTATTGATCTATAAATATCATACTCAAATCATTAAAACTAATAAAATTGATAATGATATAGATTTCTAGATATTCCAAGAAAAGAGAAATAACAGGGACCATATATTTGAAGTGAACTTGCCTTGCTTAGATTTTCTAAATCATCTGGGTTGTAATATAAATGGCTCAACTTCTCGAACTCCTTTAAGTTTGACACATCAAAAGGAATATGGGAAATTCCCACATTGAAAATAACTAGCTCTTCAAATATTTCTTTGCATTTTCCCTTCACCTTTGTTGACTTTCCAAGTATAAGAACTCTCAAAGATCTATACATCAAATATAGTTTTGATGCGAGTATATAGAATGGATCGATGTTCTCACTTGAGCATATGGCTCTGATCTTTTCAATGTCCTACATTATTATTAAATATGATTGAGTTAGTCATAAGAATCAAGATAGCTACATTTTTTTAAACAAAACTGTATATAATATATTTTTGAGTTGAGAGCTTGTGTACCTTATCTTTCTTCTTATCTAAGAACTTTTCAATTTCAGTTGCACTGGTGAATCTGAATCTTTCTTCCTTCTTGTCGAGACCAATTGCCAAGACGACATCGTGTACCCTTGCAGTCATGTTTTTCACATGTTTGGTAACCAACTCTGTTTTTTCTAGGCTGTTCAGTTCAAAATATCCCACAATATTTGAAATTGCTTCCCAGTCCCATCCTAAAAAAATGAACAGATATCCAGAAATGGATCTCTCAATATGCAAAAATGTAGTACGATATATCCTTCCCAATCTAACCCTTCCAATTTTTTTCTTTCTCGGACATCACCATGCGATAATTTTTTTGTGTTTCTCGTCTGTTTTCTACCTAACTTATAAATCCTGCTGCCACTATGTCACAAAAATCGAGAAATGACCTATACTATGTCATAGAGCTCAAGAAAGGATTAAAACATGTACAAAATTTAATGCCAACATATAAGCCATTTATTATGTAGTAGATTTATAACACCCTCGTAATGGATGAAGGGTAAGTGATTGATTCAAGAAAGAAGTTAATGAAAATAATACCAGAGACTGAAGAAATAGACGAGTGTAGATGTCTTAACTATAAAAAGATATTTTGTTATCTAGTAAACTAAAGACGCAATGGAGCGTGAAGAGAGTATGTAGATTCTACTGATTTATTAAGTATTGTCAATAATTTTCCTAGGGCACGATAATAGAATCATGTAAAAACCAACGATAAAATCTCATCAACAATTTTATATAACCAGGGATAAAATTGCATCAATAGAACTACATATGTCTAGTCGACGATAGTTCGTCTCGAAGAATGTTATCATATCTGTGTTGGAGATACCACTTATGTCTCTGCTCTACCGTTTATTGACTCTAGTTGACACCTCACCGAAAAAGCGGTAACGACACGCCCAAGGCACTTCAACAGAAAAGAGAGACATACCTTGTCCCCTAGGACCCCCTTGGAACAATCTAGAGCTTGCACCTATAATACATGTTGTGCATATCAGTGTCCTAGCCACAATGAAAAATGTCATTAATTGATTAATTTATGTTAATTAATTTAATTAAACAACCATTAGAAATCACACGATGACCAAATATGTTGCCATCTCTTCGCCAAGTGGTTGTCATGTTTTAAGCCAGGACATGAAATCACCCATTGCCTGGTTGTTGGTTGTTCTAGCCTTATGATTGTAGCTCCATCTTTCATGTCGAATTTTAGCAGAGTGTGCACTTAGCAGTGAAAGTAAACCATTCTATTTCAATCATAGTTTGGAAATGCATAGTTGAAAAAGGATAACAAACAAATCAATTCTGAGCAGTTAGGAGAAAGCCTCTCTTTTTGCTTTCATAGCATTCGGTCAGTACACAATACTACAACTAGAAGTCTAGAAACACTATTTTTTGATAAAATTATTGTGTGTTTTATGGGAATTAAGGAATGGCTATCTACTGCAAGTTTTGGTGTGGGTTGTGGTTTAGGCATCGGCTGGAGACTTGGAGGTGTGTGTCAAAATCCACATCTCTTTATTTACAACATAGAATTCCTCTGCGATTTGAGTTTGAAACTAGTATTTTTTGCAACATACAATTCCTCGGTGATTTGAGTTTGAAACTAGTATTTTTAAAAAATTTCAGGGAATTCACTCCAAACAAAGAAGTTCTCACAACTTTTGTGGCTCAGTAGAAATTCATTTCTAAGAACCTTGGAATCAAATTACGAACATCGCATGATAGTTATGACTAATCTTTCTCTAGTTAGCCACAAATAATCATAACACATAATCTCGTTTTTCTCATGTGTATGCATACACACCCTAGTAATATATTTTGAATAACATTAATCTAGCAGAAGTCGACATACTAGAAGGAGCCGCAAGAGCCTGGTCACAATTCCATCAATTGCATTGTCCCTGGCAAAATTGTCTCTCTTCCTTATGTTTCCTATGAGGGAAACAACTCCCGTTCTATCCCAAACACAGACTACACTTGTACACTGTTGTTCTGAAAATTGGCTCTCTTCAAATTATGGACTTTCAGAATACATACTATATACTCCCCTCATCTCACCATGAATTCAGAAATTCCTCCTGCAGATCAGCTCTTTGGGGAGAAAGAAGTGGCGACCAAGAAGACATGTAGAGTGTGTGTGACTTTCTTAACTAGATGTGGTGACTACGTGAAAGGTGTTGTTCATCTTGCAAAGGGCTTGCAGAAGGTGAAGAGCGCATATCCTCTTGTCGTTGTTTGTTTTGGCCGATGTTCTAGAGTATCATTGGTTGCAATTGCACATACAGGGTTGCATTGTTTTCCATATTCAACCCATCCACCCATCCAATCAAGTGCAATTCACAATGCCTTACTATATCCTCAATTACTCTATTCTTCATATTTGGGAGGTATTTTCCATTCTTTTCTTTGTCTGCGACTCTTGATACATGCATAGATTTTAACAATGTTATCCTTCCTAAACACGTTCATATAGTTATTAAGAATTTTTTTTTGGGTGGTGGGCAGTTTGATGAGTACAACAAGATGGTATATCTAGATGCAGACATCTAAGTATTTGACAACAAGATGGTATATCTAGACGCATACATCCAAGTCTTTGACAATACTAAAAGTCTTTTTGACATGCAAGATGGATATTTCCATGCGGTTATGCATTGCTTCTGCGATAAGACATGGAGTCATACCCCATAATAGAAGATCAGATATTGTCAGTAGTGCTCAGATAAGATGTCATGGGCCATGGCCCATCAAATTAGGACAACCACATTCCCCATACTTCAATGCTGAAATGTTCGTGTTTGAGCCTACTGAAGTGACCTTCGAGTGTCTTTTAGAAACTCTCATGAACATTGCCAATGCCCTTCACATAACAGGTCTAGTTCTACTATCGATTTCAAGATCATGCAGATTTTTGTTTGGTTTACTAGATCTGTAATTGATTGGAGGTTTCTATATGTATTGGAGATTAAAAGTCTACTAAGATTTTCAATAGGTTTTAAGCATAATAACCCTTTTCCAGTGATGCTTCAACCAAGTAAGCTTTCCTACTTTCAGATTTGTCTGTGCTACCTTATCTCTAGCTTAATTTACTATGAAATCAAAATTCTAGTACATATTTTTCACCTAACTAAATGCCCTTGGCTGCCCTCTGTGATTTTTTACATTCATTCCTGAAACTAGCTTGTATTCCACTATGTTTTCTCCTTTTGTGTTGGCTTAAGTAATTTGTTCTAGCCCAAAGAGTGCCTTTTCTGTCGACTGCTTTTTGCATCTATGGAAAGAAGGATATATTATTTTCTTTGTTATGTGTGTCAAATGAGGCAAATCAATGCCTCTTGTTGCAATTCCTCATTTACAACATATCTACTTAAATATTAATTACAGTACCTAGGAAACTTGTATACCAATCTAACGCTACCATGTGTGACCTTTCTTTTTCCAAAATGCCACCATTTCTGCAACAAAATCTTCAAAAATAGTTCAGGACAATTACTTATAGCGATGCTTTGGAAATAATATGTTGATGGCCGAAAATAATCTCTTGATGGTCGAGGATGCAACAGGCCCAATAAATCCTCCAATTTCTGACGGCTGGGGACACAACAAGCCAAATAAATCGTCCAATTTCTTATGTTTACGTGGGAAATTCATAAAACAAAAGGTTTGGTAAAGCCGCTACTCCTCCTCGAGGATACATACAACTTTTATATAGATATATATATATTTGTACCTATAAATTGAAAGGTTAAATTTAGGGACATACAGATATATGTTTGTACCATAAATTGAAAGGTTAAATTTAGGGATACAGAATATAAGGTCGAATACCATGCTTATTATTTTGTCATTGAATCTATGCCTAAAGACCGACTTAGGTGAATATTTGGCATTGTGCAGGGCACTGGAGTTGTTATTGAATATGTGCTTAAAGACCGACTCAGGTGAATATCTAGCATTGTGAAAGGCAATGGGGAAGGTAAGAGCACTCATGCAAATGGCCACGACCAAACATGCAAGTTTCCCTTGACGCAATACTTGAATTGTAGGGAGACTTGGGTAGAGTATGCAGGGAGACCTCGAGAGAGCATCCGAGTGTCAGAGGGTTATTTGGGATAACATATGTATTAATGCTTTTTATGACATGTATTAATGATTTTTATGACTGAAGCTCTAATCAGTCACATTTCCCTAGACTTTCACTGGCACCCGAGAATTAGACCCTGAGACCCTAAACTCTACAGCTAATCATAACCAATCAAAATAGAAGCAAGTGAAAATAGCAACAAAGTTGCTTATACCTACCCCTTGAAAATGTTTTAAGATAATAACTATATACTTATATAGTTCAAAGCTAAAATTTTAGTTTAATCTTATGTAATTAGATATACAATATTGTCATAAATTTAATTAACATAACAAAGAAAGTCATCAAACTAAGGAAATGAAAATATATACAAAGTTGTGTTTGGTTAGATATGAGTCTAATGACTTGAATTGATATAACAATCAACGTTATATTTAACTCAAAATCAATATAAAATAATTTATTACATGAATAATTTATTACAAGAAGTTTATTTAAGTGAAAACTTAGGAAATAAAATCCCAAAGGGGTTGGATCCAATGGTGGAAAGCGAGGAGTTTTTCACTGTTGGGCAAGGTTCAATTCTCATGAGGGCTTTACCTGGAGCCATGGGGACACCTTGAGGTAGTGGTCGAATGTGTGGTTGCACCCAGAAATACCATATTAAATGGTATCATGATCTGTGCACACATAAATGGATCAAAGCCCACCCCCATGTCCTTCAAATATTTTAAAGGGGCAACAAAAAAATTTCAACTACATTTGAGTTGCAGGTCGAGGGGATGGACGCTCCGGGTGCTTCACGACGTCTTCGCGGCTAGGGTTAAACCCTAGCCGCCTTCCTTTCTGCATCTCGGCCTCTTGGCCGTCGCTGTCCTCTCTTAAATGGTCGTAGCTCTCTCTTCAATGGCAGATTCCTCTCATAGTGGATCATGATGCAATGGTTATGCCCAACACGGTTTTGCTGATAAGCCATGCGTGGTTCCTCTTGCCCTTGGCCCTTCGGGTAGCATCCCAACATCCTATAGTGACGTTGTTAAATCACAAATCTCAGTTCGCTCCTTCCCCTTTGCCTCGTGCTCGGTTAAAGAAGCTCCAACGATCTCTCTTCTCATGGGCCAAGAAGCTGAAGATGAGGAAGTTTATTTCCGGGAAAATGCTTTAATTTGTCGGTTCAATGGACTTTTGCCGCGGCTTGTGGATCTCAATGGTTGGATCTCAGCCCACTGGAAGCCTCTCATCAAGGAAGATTTGTTCATTCACCCCTGCTCGAAGGGTTTCTTCATTGCAGAGTTTGATCTTGCAACAGATCGGGATCTGATCCTAGCCTCTTGCCCTTGGTTTTGGGGAAACTCAGGTTTGTGCATGATGGTTTGGACTCCTTGCTTCAATCCTCTGACTGTTGTTCTTTCTTCTGCTCCAGTTTGGATTAGACTTCCGAATCTTCCCTTGCATTTTTGGGGTGAAACTTCTCTTCGAGATATTGGATCAGCATTAGGAAAATTTCATTTTGCAAGCAAAGAAACTAGAATACATAGCACCACCTCATATGCCAGAATCTGCGTGGAAATGGATTTTAGCAAAGGGTTTCCAGCAGAAATTATTTTGGGTTGTAAAAACTACTCCTGGACCCAAAAGCTAGACTATGAAAGAATTTCATTTCGTTGTAGGGCTTGTTTCGAAATAGGGCACATAGCAACTCAATGCACTAAGGGAAATAGGAAGGTAGGAAAGCAACAACACAAATCAACTTGGTGGGAAGGCTCCAATGAAGATCATCAACTAATTATTACAAACAACCGAAAATCTTCTCTAGAACTGGACTCTCTGAGCCATGATTCCAAAGGCACGTCTACTCAGGAGACACATTCCAAGAACGTCCCTCAATCGAACAGTAAAGATTCAACTTCTCTTGATCCGAGAATAGAAAGTATTAAGGCTTCAGACACTCCAGACACGAGAATAGAAAGCAAGGTTCTCTTCAACTCCCCGCCTCCTTCAAGTTGGGCAGATGAGGCCGATAAAGACGATAAAGATGAAGCAGCATTGACATCCCCAAAGAAAACAAGTCCCCCAGATCAGGAAAATATGGGGATAATTGAATCAATAATAACATCACTACCTGCCAAAGAAGGTTGGACAATAGTTGAGAAGAGGAAAAAGACATCACCAGAAATACAACCAATGATGACCAGAA
>JASDQU010294835.1:14934-26357 GCA_032191745.1 Picea mariana | reverse complement strand
GCCTTGTTGTTCCTCTTCTTGAACTCTGCCAACAAGACGGGAGCAGTAGCAGGGGGAACAGGAACAACTACTTGAACTATATCCCATAGTTCGAGGTCCTACAAGAAAAAGACAATCCTGGCCTTTCAAGGCGACCAGTTGCTAGCTCCAGCTAGCCTATCCTCCACACACATCTAAGATGTTGACATCACTATCGACTGCACTCAAACTGATGTTGCAACTGCAAAGGAACACTGCCTCAGTCATGTCAACACAAGTGTGAAAAGAGGCTAACGAACACAGACCTCACTCCTAGCAATATAGGTGTGAAAAGAGGTCGTGAAAAATCAGCCTCATTCCTACCACGTAGGTGTGAAAAGAAATTGACGAAAAAGTCCACAAATTGCTCTACAACCCTCCAAAAAATTCTGCCAACAAGCTGCCACTAAGCTCAGTCAATGGCTATCCACAAAATCTGCCCAAAAGGTGTCTAAAATAGTCCAACAAGATGCTATCCAAAACTCAACAAAAATCAGCTACCAAGCTCTGATACCATGAAGATTTTCCAAGTCCTAACAAGCTGCCAACTAGGTCTGTCTTTGACCTCAAGTTGGCTCTAAGTTTCAACTGTCAAAGAAGGGTTTGCTGCTGTTTCATAACAGCAAACTGTTCAGGAACTTCTTTGTTGTTTTGTCACGGTAACATAGGCCATTTAGGTGCTCTAGCATGTGGTTTTTGTCACCAAAATGTTAGCACATGCATATCAAAATACATGTAACACACCTAGAGATCTTTACTGCTAAAAATACTATTGTTCTAAACACTAGCATACATGAAAATGAACACAGGTATTTTTGGTCAACATGACCCTGGATAAAAACCCCCCGGGGAAAACCAGTTTGCAATATGAGTGTATATATGTGGAGAATAGAAGGTGGAATACAACAAGTACAATAAACAGATGAACCTAATACAATAGCAGCTTGAACCAAGTTGAAACACAAGCCCAACTGAAGAAGATGCACCCTAGGATGGTGCGCCCTCCTCACAATGTTGCCTAGACCACTGAACTGAAGCGCTCTGCTGAATGAAAGCTCCGATGGAGAAACCCTCCTATAGTACTCTGATACTGAGTTGTAGCTCTCCACTGAAACTGACCTCACTGCAATCTGAGCTCTGAAAGTCCTCCCTGTTGTCACTGTGCCCTCCTCAGCAAGTGCGCCCTCCTCCGAGCAAGAACTACTCCAACAAATAAATGAGGGTCTAAGCTATGTGGTTACCTCCATGGATAGAAGCACCCAAGCTTTCCTCAACTCTAGCCTCCAACCTCATCCTCATGCTCTCTCTCAAACTCTTCAAGTGAACAAATGAGTGAATGAGCTCTTCTTTGCCCTTTGCACCCCTCTTGAACCTCCATAAGGAAACCTAAAATATGGATAGATGAGATCATCCCATCTCATGTCTAATCAAAGGTTGAGATCATCCCATAATAATCTCACTCTCAGACCCACTTTGGGTTAAGTTCCCTAAGATCACTTTATGTCTCCTAATTCACCCACAAACTGAATTAATAGTCATTTAGACTAAAATGACCAAATTTCACTTTTGACTTAAATCTCCTAAGTCAAAGTGAAATTAGACATAAAGTACAAGGCACAAAGTACATAGTACTTCCCACATGCGTTTAGGAGCTCACNAGCTATGTGGTTACCTCCATGGATAGAAGCGCCCAAGCTTTCCTCAACTCTAGCCTCCAACCTCATCCTCATGCTCTCTCTCAAACTCTTCAAGTGAA
Source organism: Picea mariana (assembly GCA_032191745.1). Taxonomy (NCBI): domain Eukaryota; kingdom Viridiplantae; phylum Streptophyta; class Pinopsida; order Pinales; family Pinaceae; genus Picea; species Picea mariana. The sequence goes on along the minus strand of JASDQU010294835.1, from coordinate 24,583 downwards.
CAAATGAGTGAATGAGCTCTTCTTTTCCCTTTGCACTCCTCTTGAACCTCCATAAGGAAACCTAAAATATGGACAGATGAGATCATCCCATCTCATGTCTAATCAAAGGTTGAGATCATCCCATAATAATCTCACTCTCAGACCCACTTTGGGTTAAGTTCCCTAAGATCACTTTATGTCTCTTAATTCACCCACAAACTGAATTAATAGTCATTTAGGCTAAAATGACCAAATTTCACTTTTGACTTAAATCTCCTAAGTCAAAGTGAAATTAGACATAAAGTACAAGGCACAAAGTACATAGTACTTCCCACATGCGTTTAGGAGCTCACAAACACATGGGGATCACTTCCCAAGGTACATAATCTCAACACCATGGACCTCACGCTCGAAACTTGATCAAGCTCGCTTGGATCTGTGTACCTGTTGCTGCACTTCAACAAGTTGTTTCACACCCTAAGCTTTGATACCATGCTGCACTTCAACAAGTTGTTTCACACCCTAAGCTCTGATACCATGTTAAATTATGAGCTTGATTTAATATTGTAAGTACTTCTTTAAATTCTCACTGTACTTTGAACTTAGTTTAACATTATTCATAAACCAGAAGAGAAATAATCATAAGAATTTACCAACATGCAAGATCACAACACATGTACCCTGGGAAAACACTATACAGGAAGAAAAACCCTAGCAAACAATCTCTTTTTATTGCATTAATAATGTATGATCACTTACAAATATTCCACCATGAAATTCTGCTCTTAACGAGCTTTCCAATAAGACTTTGACGTGACTGTGTGACCTGTAGAAGACTTAGAAACTTTGCTGATAAATACCTCTGATATAGACCAACACTGTGGAAGAGGTTTGGCACAGCCTAGGTGCTACTTTGCTGCATGTTTCTGGACTGATATACACCAGCCTTGTTGGTGTATTTTGCTGCCCTCAAACAGAAGGATTTGTTTCCTTCTAACACTGATATTTAAGTTGCCTGCTAACACTATTATGCGTTGCCTGCTAACACTGTTATGCATTGCCTGCTAACTCTGATATGCGTGCAGCCAGCTAGCTTTGTGTCCCTCACACTGCATAACACACTTGCTGCTCACCCACACGCTCCAAAACCTTATGTGTATAATGAGGGTCGACCTCTTCATATAAAGGCATGGAAAGGTGAAGGAAGAGGGCTTGAATTAGAAGCTTGAATGCATGCTTTCATAACTCGACTTTACACTTCAGAAAATAGATCTCGGACATGAGCTCGAAATTAGAACTTGACTTTACACTTCAGTTACAACTCACCCTTGACTTGACAAGGCATGTCATGCCAACACAACAAGTGACTCGACCTTGACTGGACATGCATGCGAACTACTCGGCATGTACATGACATGCATGCATACATGCAATGCATGCAACTTAACATGCAACATGCATGCATGCGACATGCAACAAACTTGACAAATTTGACTTCGACCTATACAACTTTGATTTTTACAACTCAACCTTGACATTCAACTCGACTCTTTACATGGCAATTCGAATTTCTTCATGGTGGATTATGTCATACGTGCCAACGCACTAAATCAATACATTTGCAATATCAGGAAGATTGTTTGTTTCTAGCTCATAGGAATTTTATGTTCAACCTAACTTTTGCTAGATGCCTTGACTTTTGCTCATGGCTCACAAGGCTTGACTAGGCTCACAGAGGTTGTACGTTGCCCCTGACTTTTGCATTCAACTTACATCTTGACTCACAAGATCATATAGCATCTCGTTCGTCCTAACTTTTAGTTTGACTCACAAAAGTTGTATGTTCCCCCTGGATTTTGTCAATACCTCACAAAACTGGTTGATTCTCCAAATCTCCCTGGCTAGACTCAGAATGGCCCATATGGCCTCTCATTGGAGAATGACTGTCGATGCTGCCAAATTTAACACAAGTTATCATTGACCTCCAAAGCCTTTTATTCCAATAGCAAAATGATAGTACAACAATATTACAACAAGCAAAGCCAAACTCTCATTCACTAACAATGGAGGAGTGAGCTTGCATATATAGAACATTGGGTGAAGATCGCAATGAGGGAGGGCGCACCACATGGAGGAGGATGTGAGACAAGTGGATGGGGATGACTGACACCACTCCCCAAGACTCAAGCAATGCGCCACATGTGAGGTAGTAGAAGCATGGGATGGGAGACACATGGCCCAAGGGAGGTGGGATCCTCCTTGGGATGTGCACCCTCCTTGGAGAATGCGCCACACAAGGAAGAAGGGGCGCACCCTCTCTTGGGATCTCATCCCTCTTAACATCTCACTTAACCAACTCAACATTTAACTCACTCTCAAGTGATAGTAAGGCACAGTGAACTCAAGAGAGGGTGAGTTAAGTCAAAACATGTCCCCGACATGTTTCCCAAAGAATAGCCTTTGCTGATTTTTTGTCTTTTATTGACCTTTTGTGAGTAAAATTAATTTTAAGTGATTAAAAATCACTATTTTCACTCACAAAGTAGGTACATAGGTAAAGTGGGTATTTTGAGTGTCAAAAGGAATACCCCCAAGGCCTATAAAGCCTCCTAGTACCACTTATTTAACTTAGGCTTTATTTACATTTAAAAATATCCCATTTGCGGGATATTTTTTATTAAATTGGCCTTGCCCTCTCAGGTTCAGAGCTACATCACGTAGATATGGACAAATCATCCAAGGAGATCTGAAAAAACCTCAACAAGTTATTTGGGGCACAAGCAGTGAATGCGAAAAATTTCCCTGAAATTACAGTTATTCAACTCTAAGATGACAGTTGAAGCCACCATGTCAAGTCACGTCAACAATCTAAAACCTATTATCAGACAGCTTGCAAAATTCAAGGCAGTAGTTGATGAGGAGTGTTACCCCCCCCCATGCCTAGGGGTAACTAGAGGAGATCATGTCTAGTGGCCTGCAATGGAGAACATGATCCCGACCATGATGATGATCAGCCTATCCACAGATGGCATCCCAACAATCCCCCTCTTTCACTTTTACAGCTATAGGTCAACCAAGGTGTTAAAATATTGTGTAACTGCAAAGAATATTCTTATCCCCTTTTGTGGATAAAGTAAAAGATAAAATATATTTATTATTGATTAGATCAATCCCCTTTTGTGGATTGATCATGTCGAACATTGTAATTGACCAAATCCCCTTTTGCGGATTGGTCAAACCCTAATTGTAATATACAAAGTAAGAAGTCGGCCCCCAGGCAAATTAAAGTGGTTCTAACCACTCAGATTGAGAAGTCGGCCCTGCCAGTGAAAAGACACCTCAGTTCAGCACCTGCCAGATTGTATAAATAAGAGAGGCCAACACCTCATTTGTTCACTCACTCAACTCACTCATCTAGTGCGCAACTATTGAAGGAAGCTGCAGTTACCAGTTGTCGGAAGAAGGAAGAGAGAGAGAGGCGCATCCTTGGGAGAGGAATTTCTGTGTTGTTTGGTTCATTGTCTTGGCATTGTATTGGCTATCTATATTAAGGAAGTTTTGATGGGTTTTCTTCCCCGTGAGGGTTTCCCGGGATAAATATTGTGTATCTTGTGATTGTGTTTCTCTCAGTGATCCTATCTATGCTATTGTTATCTAGTAAATTTAAAGGTAACCTAATAATAGCTTAAACTTTAACATGGTATCAGAGCTAAGCTGAAGAGAGCATATTTCACAAGAAAAAGAAAAACGTCATTGTTGTCGTACAAGAAAATTAGGGCTTTTTATTGAAGAAGAATTTCAGCCCCAAAACCATCTAGAAAAGTGCGCCCTACCTCAAGGAACACTGTGGCATCTTCAGTGCACCTTTTCAGTGGCTAGATATCCCGGAAAGTGGAACCCTAGTTTTCACAAAGTACCAGAAGTACCAGAAAACCAGAGTACCAGAAGTACCAAAGTACCAAAGTACCAGAAGTACCAGAAGTACCAAAAAACCAGAAGCACCAGTCCAAAAATCCGTTGATCAAGTTTGAAGGGGTAAAATTTGGATTTTCAGAAACTGACTGTACCAGCATACTCACCTCAGTCCAGTGCATCTTTTGGTGAGTTCAATTTTCAGATCCAAGAAATTTGATTTTTCTATTATTTCTATAGGTCGGAGGACTAGGGTTTCTACTGCAAGAAAGAATGGCTACCAGCATGAGGGTAGAAGACAGGCTGAAAGGATCTAGAAACTTCAGATCTTGGAAGCATAGGTTACAGATGATTCTAGACGAGAATGATCTCCTAGAACATGTTACAGTGTGTGTACTAGAACCAGACGCAGAAGAGCAAAAGACCAAGCATAAGAAGAATGAAAAGAAAGAAAAGAAAATCGTGTCAGATTCAATAAATGATCACTTGGTCCCTCATATATCCGAACTACAGACAGCAAGACAAATGTATGAAGCATTCAACAAGTTATATGAAAGCAAAGACATTAGCCGGAATCTTTTCTTAAGAAATCAACTTCATAATATGAAGATGGAAAACTCAGAATCTGCCACATCCTATCTTACGAGAGTTTCTCAGATTAGAGATCAACTTGCAGCTATTGGAGATGTCATTAGTGACAAAGAGCTTGTAACCACAACCCTAAATGGGTTTCCAACATTTTGGATTCCTTTTGTACAAGGAGTGTGTGCAAGAAGCAAGTTACACAAGTTTGATAAGTTATGGGCAGATTGCAGACACGAAGAATCTAGACTTGCAGACCAACAAAAGAGATTAATTGTTGATGAAGAGGAAGCTCTTACAGCTCAAAAGAGCAAAAGAAGTTCCTTCAGGAAGAACAATAAAGAAGCTAACTCCGTAAGAGTTCCAGATAAGAAGAAAGATGTTTCAAAGATCAGATGCTACAATCATCAAAAGTTGGGACACTTTTCCTATGACTGTCCTCAAGGAAAAGGGAAAAGAAAGTATCAAGCACATGTGGCAGAGGAAGAGGAATCTCCTCCATCAAAGAAAGATTTAGCAGAAATTGAGGGTTATGTACTTTAAGTTGAAGATAGTTGATCTGAAGAAAGATAGCAAATGGTGGAGTCCGTAGAGCCTCCCCACACAAAAAACAAAAGATAAGTATTCATGTTTATTTTTAGTATCTAGTTTACCTTATCATTACAAGTTAGATTTTTTTGTGAGAATGTTAATTAACCTCGTTTTATTTCAATGTCTATGCAGACTTATCAAAGAAAAGGATAAACAAAGAGATAAAATATTTATTTCAGGTATGATCACTCATGAGAGTGACAAAGAAAGCATACTGTAAGTAAGTTTATAAGTCTCAGAAGAAAGAACTTATGCCGTGACTTGCAGAAGTTAGACAACATGAGGACGTATGATATGGTGACAGCCAGTAAAGACCAGACAATATCCAGTATTTATATAGGAGCAGGAGGCTCCTAAAGATGCAGAACAGAAATGTTCAAGATGAAGAAAAAGATGCATACTCAGATATAGTGGATGAGATGTAGGTAACTATAGGTTGGTCCAGTACCGTTCTTATAGATGCAGAGGGAGCAGATTGATCCAATATGAAGTCAAAAAGAAAGAAATGTTCGAACTCAAGAAGGCACCCAGGATATTACAGAAGAAGAACTTCAAGGATGATGATTAGAAGCTATTAGTTTGGTGCAAGAGGGAGCCATGTCTCTGAGTTCGAAATGGAGGATCGTGATTTGATGCAGTTAGGAAAGCAGATGGATGGTGCCCAGATATTTCGGACTCCTTGGCATATAATGACTGTGCCTGCATAATGTCCAAGACCTCCTCCAAATGTGTCAAAAGCTCATTCCATGTCTTGTTGTAGATCAGTATATCATCGAAGAATACCAGAAGGTATTTCCTCAACTGCCTTTGAAGATATGGCTCATGCAAGACTGGAAAGTGGCAGGTGCATTGGTCAATCCAAACGGCATGACCAAGAACTCAAAGTGTTTGAAATGGCATCTGAAAGTTGTCTTCTCAATATCCTACTCCCTGATGCTAATCTGATGATATCCTAACTGCAGATCAATCTTGGTGAAGAAAACTACCCCATGTAACTCGTCCATCCACTCATCTATGCGGGGAATGGGGTACCTATTCTTGATTGTTTTCTTGTTGAGAGCTCTGTAGTCGATGCACATCCGCAATGTGCCATCCTTCTTCAGTACTAGAACGACTGAAGATGCAAAAGGACTCATGTTGGGCCTGATGTGCCCCATCGCAAGAAATTCTTTGATTCCTTTCTCAATCTCGTCCTTGAATTTCTTGGGGTGCCTATAGGGCACGGTGATCACTAGTGTAGCCCCTTCCTCCAACTCAATCGTGTGCTCAAAACCCCTGTCTGGTGGTCTCCCTGGTGGTATCAACCCAAACACTAGTTCATACTAACCCAGAAGCTCATTGATCTGTGGATGGTAATGCTCTCTTCCCTCTTAATCCTTCTGCATGGTGATCAAACACTCTGCGGCATAGGCCACATCACCGTGACGGAAGATCCGCTCCATCCTTTTTGCCAATACTGCTCGTGGTGCTCCTGTAGACATGCCTCTCAACGCCACTCTCGATCCACTGGCGTCTCTGAAGCTCATGGTCAATGTATGATAGTTTAACCTGTTATCGCACAGTTTGTAGCTAGGTCAAATGGCTAGAAGATAGAGGCCAAACTGGCATAACAGGAACCTACCCCACCCAATGTCACCACAATGGGGAGGTTTTTTCTCTTTACGGAGGTTAGGCCCAGGGGAGACGTCCCCGATAACCTGGGGTTTTGAAGAGGCTAAGGTATAAAGGTATAAGTAAAAGTCCCTCTTCACAGGTCACCACCAAGAGCAGATAGTCCGGCTAAACAGCCAATAATGAAGTGTAGGCCCAAATGAGAACACCTGCCCGAAACAAAGCAACAGCAAAACAATACATGCAGGTTATGATTCAATGGGTCAGTACTTCATACAACTATCTGAAATCAATATATTAGCAATTATGATAATAGATATTCACGAGATCAATATTTATTAATATAGCAATGGAACAATATCAATTCATCAATAAATATCGAGATGATGTAGCAAACAGTGTATCCAATCAATCCCATACTCAATAAATGCTTCAAAACACCATCTAATTGCCTATAAAGAGAAAATGTTGGGTCAAGATGGAATAACCAAGGATGACGTCAGCCTTTTTAGGGTTAGTAGTTAGTTAGGGTTTCAATTTATAAGAGTTTGAAAGTTTGTTTGACCACTATCACTTCAACGTTGGAGACCTAAGATCAGTGCCTAAGGGTAAATGGAGTCAAATCAAGAGAGAACGCAAAGGTTGAAGGAAAAAAAAGGCTAAGGACTGGAGGGAAGAGTTCTGAAGTGCTACAATGGCAGGGCCCCAGAAACAAAACCCTAGGGGAAAGAGGCTCACTCTGGTGTTGCTTAAGCAAGGCCTCGTGCTCTTTCCTCCTTCCTTAGGTTTATCTTGGCAAAACAGCTAGCATAAAAGATAAATCAAGACACGTGAGTGAGGTGAGAGAGAGTGTTGCAAAGGCAAGGCCCTATAACCAAACCCTAGAAGCAGGACGGCCCTAGGTGTAGATAACCTAGGCCTGGGACGTCTCCTCCTTCTTGACTTTTAAAAGGCACGGCTAGCATAGGGGAAGAAGTAATAAGAACGTAGCAATGGCTAGGCTCTTCCTTCCTTCTTTAATGGCTGAAAATTTCTCTTTTAGGGGACATGAGACAATGACCTACTTGTGTGTTTGTCCCCTAGGGTTTTAAAATCAGCAAAATTTATAATAAATGCAAGAATATAAGACTACAACCATTCAATTAAGAACTTTTGCAAAAAAAACACTTACATATCATGATGAAATAGCATTGCAAACCCTAGTTGTAAACCTTCCTTCAAGAGAAATGCCAAAAATGCCAAGAAAAGCCTTCCTTCAACAAGTGCGCCTCACTCAAAGAGAACAAATACCCAAGTAGGGCACAAAAATCAGATCTCACTAGGAGAGTGAGTTGTGTGTTATGTCAAAATGAGGATAAAACTCCTCAATATATACTGTATCAATGACCTTTAATTAAATTTAGGTCATAAAAATTAGCCGACAAGGCCTTAAACCAAAATTATACTGTTTTTACATTAAATGTTCTTTTAAAACCCTAAATGAGCAAAAAGTGAGACGTCAAGCCCTCCTGGGGGAGACGTTAGGCCTTTTTGGGGCCAGTGCAGCATCCAGAAGCCAAACGTTAACCCTCCTTGGGCTCTTCCAAACTGCCACACGTGCCAACAACCCTGTCCATCTGCCATATGCTCATGATGACGTCACAAGCCTTCTGGTGAAGTCGTGGGTCATCTGGGGCCAACATTCCACTGCAAGTGGGTCAATCCCCCTAGGCCTGGCTCAGCCAAAGTGCCCCTGATGGAACGTCCTCTTCTTCTCTGGTGCAAAACCTCGATCAAACACTGTCCTGTCTCTGCCCCTTTGATGGGGTCTCAGCAACCATCTGATACCTGTCCCTCGGGCATGGTCCTGCACATCAAAAACTACGCCCTCCATGGGCTCATTAGTCACAGGGACCATAGCAATGTTAATCACATTTCATCATTAATATTATCAAACATATGGGTAAAAACCCTGATATATCATTCAATAGCTCAAAGACTTTACAAAAACCTACAATACAAGGTCGAGAAAAAGGACAAGATACCCTATTGGGCTAGTATCCATAAGGAAAGGAAAGTTTCCAAGGGGTTTCATTCAAGCCATGTAAACGAGGTGAAGTGGTTTAAGAGATGTCCAGACATACGGGTAGAGTGAGAGCCAGGGATGCATGATATTACCTGTGGGTGCCTTTGTAGAAGGTGAGTTATACCTGTCATGGATGCAACTTTTCCAAGCCCCTTTTTGCCTTTATTCTTTTCTTTAATTGTTTTTTCTTCTTCTTTTTCTTTTAATTCAAGGGCTAACCAAAGGACACTGCCTTGGCGTGGTGACTGTTATCCCTGATATCTAGGGATAACTAGGAGATCATGTCTCGAGGCCCACATGATCCCAGATACGGAGTACGAGAGCAGATTGACTTGAGCATGGCCCTTGAGGGCCCATCTTTTCTTCTTCTCGGCCATACTTGTCCTGCCAGCAGTACCAGCCTCCATCACTACCAGCCTGGGTTTGCATCAGAAAAGGCTCTTGCTCCATGAGGTAATTGGTCCGAGGTATCATGGTATGTGTCATATTTGATCATTATAACCTTCTTATGTATGCATTAGATCTCTTTCATTTCAGATAACTGCTTGGATCTTACACTAATCTACTTGACCATTGTTGGGGTAATTGATGGGGTAGCTTAGCAAGTTGGTATTCATGAGTTTTGGTTAGCCACCAAGGGGGGTTTGCAGAACCATCGTCCGTTCCCCTCATATTATCAGTTTTCATCTTAAAACCCCGCTCATCCATCCCACTCCCCTAGTCTGGCCATTAGAATGACCATCCAGGGTACATCTTGTCTTGTGGGAAGAAGGGGCTAAAGGCCCAGGGGGTAAAAGAAGCTGGTAAAAGATAAAAGCCATAGGAAATGAAAACCTAGAGATGCTTCGCCCAGGGGATCCCCGAGAAGGCAATAAAAAGCCTCTCGATAAGAAACTAAGGGACCCTAAG
>JASDQU010294834.1:0-14287 GCA_032191745.1 Picea mariana | reverse complement strand
CGGAGGAAACCAGGACATATGTCTATAGTCTAAATGCACATAGAATAGTAACATAATAAAAGCTAGAAACCAAGATGGCATAAAAACCTAGGTGCCTGGTGACCTGTCATCCTCGCTAGTCTGCCGCGTGGACCCAGCCAGGATGGTGAATGCTTGCGCACAGAGGGGACATTTCTGCTTAGCTGGAGCATTGGAAAATGCATCGAGGAGCATGTCCATGCACTGGCCCATGAGGAGGGCCCATTGCTCCAGGTCAGACAAGTGGCCACGAAGGTCGAACATTAGATCCAGGTGCTCTTCCCGGATGAGTGAGCCATGCATGCTGCCACCCATGTCCACCGCCACTCCAGAACCCGCGTCGAACACCCTCTACTCCGCATCAACCTATACACCCTTCATGCCTGCCTCATTCACTTGTGTGTCATGGCAATTGCAATTGTCGTCACCGGGCCAGGGGATTTCTTCCACAATACAGCCGGGGGTATCATCTTCCTGTGCCGGAATGGGTCTGCGTTCCTCCCGATGGGTCGTCGCTGTGGCGCGGGTTTTCTCTGCAATCGATAGATCCTCCATAAACGGGTCTTCCACCACTATACAGGGGGGAAACTCCTCCTCAATACCAGCTTCCTGCCGGGCTCCCGATGTATTAGCCTTGATGTCTCAGCTACAACCATCTCCTGGTTCAGCAATGGTGGCGAGCCTCGCCAATTTCTCTTCCTTGGATTTCTTCCGAAGAATGGAGGTCGCCATAGCCAAGGTGCGTTCCAATTGCTCCTTCCGTCGCCGCTGCGCCTTATGTGCCTCCCAGGCCGCGCCACGACGAGGTCTGCCTCTCTTTCGAGCCATGGTGAAGGAACAGAGCAATTGCAGGTGAAGGCAGATGAGCCAGGCCGAGAGCAGTTGCAGGTGCAAAGCATGAGCAAGCCAACTCTGTCTCGTTACACACAGAGAGAAATAGAACGAAAATGCAGAATTCCAGGGCACGATGAATGCTGGACTGCACCAGAGCGTCCAAGCGATAAGCAAAGCCGAGGCAGGTGCAATCCCTCTCTGTCTGGGTGAATAAAAAACTAAATAATCAGGAGCCGAGGTCACCTACCCGCACTTAACCCTTGCCATCCCAGGTACACTGAGGTCGTCAATGATCGCGCGAGGGAGAGGTCCCTCCATCCTGCAACTGCAGCTATGGCCGTCCCCCATTGTTAATACAGACTTGTGGGTGGCAGCCATCGGCATTTATGCCCAGGCTGAGTGCGAGTACACCTGTCGCCATGGAGCTACGTGTCACCCCATCCGGGGACCTAATTACTAATTATTAACACTATTAATTTAAACTAATTAATTATTTATTATTAATTATTCTATTAAACTAATCTAATGACTTATTAAACTGGTTTTTTTTTTAATTTAACCCTAGTTACCTAACATCATTTCATGTAGGGATGACATTAGGAAAGATGAAGTGGATGGTGTAATGGAAAGAATGGTGGATGAGATGTGACCAAAAAAATGAATGGACAGGTGTTGTGGTGGGAAATCCCCCTACGGAATAGCATTTAGGGTTATATCATGTATGCAGATGAGATCAAAAGAATTCTACTTTCTACCGTCGTCCCAGACCTAATCCCCATTTCTTTTAAGAAAATACATGGTTAGATGAACATACCTTGTTTCGGCATTCGATGTCGATCCTTCTTCACGCTTGATCGCTTGTTGGAAGCTCTTCTCCCAAGGCCGACCTGCATACAAAACAAGCAACAAAATATACATGCATTTTACCTACAGATTAATGGGTTAGAGATTCAAACATATATTCAATAAACTATGAAGAACTCATATAGTGGGATGGGAAAATCATTTCTTTATTGATTTTAATGAATCAACTTACAATGTTGAGACCGGCCACCGCTCCGCGAACCTGATCCTGGGCTCCTCTTCAACTGTCCTCCAACTTCTTTGCTCTGTATCTCTTCTTGCACAAGGATGGCTAAAGGGTTGGGACAATGGGAATGTGCAATTGGGTAGAGTTTCTTTACTATTATTCTCCTCTTCCAAATGGGACCCCTAACCCTTCTTTTATAGGCTAGAAGAAGCTAGGTATTTGGACAAACCCTCGGCCATGCATGGCCGAGAGTTTCAATTAACTCACCCAAAGCTATGTGTTCCGTCGTAAAATTTCCTTTTTTTGTGCTTTTATAGGTACACATAGGCTATTTTAGGTCAGCTAGTGTGTACACGCATGTAGTAATGGAGTAGGGTGCATGGGCCCTTGTAAAAGAGGTTTTTAAAAGAGTTGTTCAACAGTGTTTTGGCAAAGAAGGAATCTGAGATGGCCTAATGCCAGGTAAGCATGTTTGGTGCAAATTAGGGTTATAACAGATGCCCCCTAATGTGTGAGGTTAGAAGAGCATCTGATGGCCGAAATACATTACCAATCTTTACTGGTGTGCCGAATAGGTGAGCCCAGGGACCAGGAACTGGGAGGCACCGTCTACAAAATAAAAAATGTCTCATTGAGGCGGGCATACCCATGCTCAGGATAAAATAGAATCATGGATAACAATCAAATACACTGTATATCCATGTCAAATAACTATATAAAGTGTAGCCGTGAACAATACACAACGGAGCTACATCTCGAAATCAAAAAGATATACATATAGAGTATCCATCTTCTAGAAGCTAATACGGCCTGATGGATGGAGATGAGGTCTTCAGAGCTCGAGCAACAACTTCAAAATCTTCAAACTCAAGGTAGGAGTGTAATATGAGTGTATGACTACACTACCCAGAGGTCTTCGATGGATCGTCAGTCATGGACTAGATAATCTTGATGATCAGACTGAAGACTTCATTGATTTCAAACAAGGACTTGATTGGACATTCAGGATGGCTAGGTATGAGGGAAAGAGACAAACTGCAGAGGGGCTGACTCAATCTTGGTGACAAACTTCCCTTGGACAACAACACGAAAAATGATGAGACTCAGGTAGCATGGCATTAACATAAGTTTACAAGGCATGAGGCAATGCAAACTCTCCATATGTTTGGAAGAATAACCAAATGGAGGAGGACAGAGCTCTATGTAGCGAGAAAAGCTTCCTAAGTTCATATTAAATCCCAAGGTTTGATGAACAAACAAACATATGTGCTTTATCCTAGAAAGACTCATTATGCTGCCAATAAAGAAAATACTTTTCCCTTCCTCTTTTTGGGGTATATTTGATTTTTTTATCTTTTTCAATAATTTTGGAAAAAGAATAAAAGAATGTTACGTTACAAAGGAGAATCAAGTGTCACTAACATATGAGTTCCAAGCACACAAAACACAGGGATTCTCAGGGCAAAGGGACATATGTGAGAAAAGGACACTCGAAAAAAATCCTCCAGGGGCCAAAGGTGTCAAGATGCAGAGGCAAAGTGCTTATAGAGTGTGCGTATGAGGCATGCTTCAGATGGTTCAGTTGAGAGAAACATGGAGCTGACATTAGGCCAAAGACGCGGTTATGCAAATGCGATTAATAAAACACACAATGGTAACGTCCTTCGATGTAATTTTAACGAGCCTAGAGAAGGTAAGCTCGGTGGTTTTTCATATTTAGAGAGTTTGGAAAAATGTAAAAGGAGACTCCATTGGGGTGCCTTTTTCGAAGGTAGTCTAGTCGGTTCGAAAAAGGGGTAAACTAGCATCGGCAAGACGTCTATTTAAAACCATTTTAATGGGTGTGATAAGGACAAGATCACTCGACCATTTTTTCATTTTTAAGGAGTCCGAAAAAAGCTTAACTATGGACTCTGTCAAGAATGTTCTTCTGGACCAGTTTAACGAGTGTGAAAGAATAAGGTCACTTGACGATCTTTTCAATTTTAGGGAGTCTGAAAAGAGCTTAATGATGGACTCTGAGGGGGTTCCTTTTTCATAAGTTTAGTCCCTCAGGCCCGAAAAAGGGGTAAAATTATACCTGAGGGTACTCTTCTAGAGAACTAAAGTTCCATAGAGTATACATTTGTTTGTACAGTTGACCGTCCAGACCGAAAAAGGGGTAAACTACCGTCGGACAGAAGTGACTTCAAATTTCATTTTAACGAGCATGAAAGGCCACAATATCGCTCGACAATATTTTCATGTTTAGAGGGTCTGAAAAGGGCTTAAAAGAAGACCCGCTATATCTTTTGGGAGTCCCGAGGGTGAGGTCAAGAGTGAAAAGGAATCATGCAAATGAGGCTCAAACTTGTAATCAGGAAAAATGACAAGGAATCCCGAGCCTATAATGATTAGAGACAACATTGATACCATAATGCGACTAGGATCTACCTAGGGCTTCCATATTCCGGTAACCTCTACCACCAAGTCGTGACACTTCTAAAGCAGCTATGATAGTTCCATGTCGCAACCTGATGTGATCGATCCTATGGCAAAGGAAAAAGACAATGAGATACAAAATTCAAGGTAGAAACCTAACCTAAATGCTCAACTTGATCCTCGGAAATGTTTTTTCAAGGACCATCGAAAATTACCCAAAACTCCAAAAAACTGTCCCGATACCCAATCATAACCCTCCCATGCAACTCCTGAATCACTCTAAATGGTTTTTGGTTTAAATAAAATGATAAGGGAGGCCAAAAAAGTGACAAAAGAGGCCAAAAAGTCTATAGATAGAAGTTTCCAGCTCATTAACACCATTACTAATATGGAAATTGACTTTGGAGCCAAAAATCTCCCTTTGATAAAAGTGGTGATTCTGGGAGCTACAGTGGACGAAACGAACTTCTGTCTGGACTAAGTAAGTACAAACTCTCCAATATTGTATTTTAAGTCTTTCATTTTGATTTAGGTTTCATTTTTTTGGGGGGTGTCGACCTTTAAAAGGTCGGCCCTAGGTCCACGCGAGCTGTCTCAGGACAGACCGCATGTACATTCAGGCAGATTAAGCCCTGCACATGTGTACACACGACTGTCACTATTACAGACTGCGTGGACCCCATTTTTGAATGAAAAAATCTTTAAAAACAAGGGTTAACCCTCCTAAACCTTGGTGTTTTGTAGGATGTATGTCCACTAGAGAGAAAGAGAGCATGAAGAGGTTAGTGAGTTGGTCGGGGAAGACCCCAATGCTGTGGTTGCCTTGATGCAATGTGGGTTACTGAAGTTCTTCTTATGTCCTTTTATGTGGGCACAACCTAGGCTACTGAATGCCTTGGTTGACTACTGGAATCCGGATGCAGAGGCATTCATGTTAGAGGGGCAGTCACTGGTGCCCACGACCGAGGACATATATTTTTTGACTGGCCTTTCAAGGAGAGGGGAACTAGTCAACTTCTAGACTTTTCCTTCGGGGCTGCATAACATAGCGGAATTGATAGGTCTTTAATATGAGGCTGATATAGACCGCTCAAGCTCACAGGTGCCCATAAGCAAGATTACTGACTTATCACTATAGGTGATAGTGTTGCTTATTGGGTGAATCACTGGTTTTGCAACTCTACATTAGACGTCCCGTGCATAGATGAACTGTGCAGTCCAGTGCTTAAATGCACAAATATTTGATTGGAGTACCACATTTCTTGAGTGTATGAAGAGGTAGTTGACAGATTGTCATTTGTGGACACAGAGGAACTTTGGGTTCGGGACCTTTCTGTGCTCGTTCTTCTTTGAGAGAGTTACAAGTTTTAGTCCTCGAGTAGTGGTACGAGGACATCAGGCCTCTCTTCAGGCTATGTGTAGATGGGCAGTATTGCTGCCACGACAGGGTGGTGGAAGGACTAATGTGTCATTTGATGATGATTTCTTCGCCTGGCTATCGTGACAGATCTCAGCTATCGAGGATTACCCTTATGCAGGGATTGATTTTTCAAGGGATCCTGAGATACCAGAACCTCCTGGTCAGGAGCAAGGAGATATGGGTAAGTCTCCATCATTGTTTTTTTTTTGTTAAACATATGTAATTTTTGTGTTGTTTTTGTTATATATATCATTTTTTTGTTATACCAGAGTATTTGATGGATATGTGTTCATTGTGTGCAGATGTGGGACCAGTGTGACCCACTGACTATGCGAGGAACATACATCGTCCTCATCCAGGGGCCGCACCTGCCATTGCAGGGGGACCAACAGTAGCAGGAGATCTTCCAACCAGGGAGGCTGAGAGGGTATTGAGACGAGTCGATCGAAACTTTACTGCGCTCACTCACATGGTCCCTATGGTAGAGATTTAGGACCTGCCACCATCTATGTAGCCTCATGTAGTGGGGGCACCACGGACGTGGTTCCGATTGTTTCGGCGTTTAGCCAACGCTATGGATCAGTATAACAGGGCCCATAGGCCTTGACCTTAGTTAGACATTTCACATGCCATGAGCACTACTTGTATATATGTTTTGAGGGCATAAGCCCAGTGACTCATTATTGGTCATATTTTTGAGGCGCTTGCGTCCATCTGTGTACTCTGGTTACTTTATGATATAATATATGGATTTTTATGTCTTTTGTGTCATATGGATCATGTGTGCAAAAAATGTATTTACATTTTTATGTGAATGTTCTTTCATATGTGTGCAAGATGCCAATCTAAAATATGATTAGCTAGAGTATTTGTAACTTGGTTTAATCTCCCAGGAACATGAAAATATGTAATATAATCAAAGTTTCATTCTAAGAGACGTACCCTAAGGAATCATCGGTGTAAAGTCAGATCATGAACCCAGTATACTCTATTTAACTGAGACACAACCAGATGAGCGTCGAGATAGACTTGGAGATGAGAGATACCAAATGACAAAGCATCACGAAACAACTCAATAACTACGCTATACTCGACGACATTGTTTGTGGTGTCACCTAAGCATATACCTCCGAAAGATAATAACTGGCCTTGAGGTGTAAAGATTACCCAATCTACGGAGGCAAGCCTCTGAGTGTGCTAGCTAGCACCGTTTTCATACCCAACGAACACCTCAAAATCACTTGACATCTGCCACAGTGATGAAAGATAACATCAATGACACATCCATAACACTGAAAGAAACTAGAAAGTAATAGTACAAAGACTATACATATGTTACAAAAAGTTACCCATGCTGACCTGCCTATGAGTAATACTTCTTAAGGTAGAGCCCATTTCTAGGCTCTACCAAAGCATTCTCTTCAAATTCAATTAGACGATAAGTTCCCTTTTTTGAAACCTCTTTTATGATGAAAGGTCTAAACCACATGGGTTTGAATTTTCCTACCCCCACGGGGTCCTTATCTTGGTCATAGACCAGAACAAGGTCACCTTCAGAGAAAATCCGAGGATGAATAGACCTATCATACTGACACTTGACTTTATGGTTGTGAGCCTCATTGCCCAGGGCCGCATCACGACGCTACTCATTGAGTTGCTCAAGGTATACTAACCGTTCTTCAAGTGGAGAAGTGTCTGGAAAAAATTGTACTGCCAACTTTAGGGACGGGATCTAACATTCGATAGGCAAGACTGCTTCCAGCCTGTATACAAGTTGAAAAGGTGAGAAACTAGTTGCAGTCTTAACGGATGTTTGGTAGGCCCATAATGCCGAGTAGAACATCAAATGCCAATTTGACTTCGCTGAGTTGATTGTTCGTTGTAGGATGGTCTTAAGAGATTTGTTTACAGCTTCCACTTGACCATTTACTTGGGGGTAGTAGGGTGATGAATGTTCTTTCCATAAACCAAGATTTGATGTTAACTTAGTCATCATCTTGTTATGCAAGTGACTACCATGGTTAGTGACAATCTCCCTCGGGACGCCGAACCTTGCTATTATCTGATTGAATAAAAAGAGACCTGTAGTCTCTCCATCATCTTTAAACGTTGGCATAGCTTCAACCCACTTTATGAAGTAGTCTACAACTATGATGATATAGTGGTTCCCCCTTGCTGAAGGAGGGTTGCATGTAGTGTAATCAATCCCCCACTTGGTGAAGGGACCAACTGCGATGACAGGAAACATGGGAGCGGGATGTGCCCTCATCTTTCGAGAGAATATTTGGCATGGGTGGCACTTCTTGACCGATTTGATACAATCTTTGATAAGTTTCGGCCAGAAGTAACCTACTCGTAGAATCTTTTGGGCTGTTGCCAACCCAGACAAATGACCGCCATAGGCTCCGGTATAGAAATCGTTAAGCACAATAACTGCTTTTTCATGAGTGAGACATCGGTGCAGGATGTAGTCTACACCTCTCCGATACAATGTATCATCGAGTATGAGATAATTCTTAGCCTGATGGTGTATGTGTCGACGTTCATCACGAGAAGCAGAGGTGGGGCACTTCAAAGTCTAGAGATAGATAAGTATATCTCCATACCAGGGATCCGAAGAGGTGATCAAAAACATATCTCCTCTAATAGGTGACTCTTCGGGCACAAAATCACCTAACTCAACCAGAAGTTCTGAAATAAGTTCTGCGAAGACCAGTGACTTTTTGGATTTTGCTAAAATGAAATCTAAGTCAAAATCTAGGAGGATCACTATCCATCTACTAATATTTCTTCCTATTACCCGTCATGTCAACATGTACTGAAATGGATTCATGACAACAATGACAGTGGTCTTACGAAATAGAACATAATGATGGAACCGTTGAACAACATGGATTGCTACCAACGCAAGTTTTTTGATATGAGAATAATTGAGTTTTAGTCCTACGAGGCCTTGACTCAGGTAATAGATGACATATTATGAGAATAAGTCCTCTTCTTGAACTAAGACCATGCCAATGGTTGACTCTGTTGTAGCCAGATATAATAAGAAATCCTTGTTATAGTTAGGTGGTCGGAGCAGAGGGGCAATTGTGAGTGCATGTTTTAATGCGGTGAAAGAGCGTTGAGCAGCCTCGTCCCAATAAAAGGAACATCTTTCTTAAGTAATCACATAATTCCCTTGGTGATCTCGGCATAGTTAGCGATGAAGCATCTTATAAAATTCGCCTTGCCCTATAGACTTTGAAGTTGAAGGATTGTGCGTGGGGGGGGCAACTGAATTATTGCCTCAACCTTGAGAGGATCGACCATGATCCCTGTTGTTGACACTATGAAACCTAACAAACGTCCTGATGTTATGCAAAAGCTACATCTGTTTGGATTCAAGCGAATTTGGAAGTAGCGACAATTCTCAAAGATAAGTCGGAGGTGTGTGGGATGATCCATTCTCTTGTGAGATCGAGATGCTAAATCATCTAAATAGGCCTTGACTATATGCTTGAGGTCATGGAAAGAAAAAGACATGGCCCGCTGAAAGGTGGCTCCAACATTTTTGAGACCAAAAGGCATCTTACGATATGCGAATGTACCCTGTGGATAGATGAATGTTGTTTTGTGCTGGTCTTCCGGTTTGATTTGTATTTGGTTATATCCCAAAAAAATGTCCATGAAAGAGAAGGCCTCACAACCCACACATTCATCAATTATCTGCTCCATGAATGGTGTGGGAAAATTATCTTTGGGACAGGCCTTGTTCAAATCATGGAAGTCTGTACATACACAAATTGTGTCTTGTTTTTTATTGACCAGCATGGGGTTTGACACCCATTGGGTCAAATCAATAGGATAGATAAAACTGACTTTTAGTAGTTTCTCAACCTCAACCTTAATGGTTCCTGCTTTCTTGGGGTTAACTAGATGAATCTTCTGCTAGACAGGCTTAGCATCTATATACATTGTGATTTCATGTTCAACTATTTTTGGATCGATGCATGGCATTTCCTCATAAGACCAGGCAAAAACGTTGTGGAATTCTTTAAAAAGATCTGTGTAGATTTGAATCTCTCCGAGGGAGCAGTCAGCTCCGATGAAAACATTCTCCATGACGCCAGGGTTTCGGGAGATATTGATCGGTAAGGTTTCAACGATAGTTTCCATATTACCCTCAGCATAAACCTCGTGTGTAGCTAAGGGATTAGTAGGACAAGACCTATCTCCTGTCATAGTCAAGGTGAATTCTCTGGCTTCGATTCTGCTTAACTTTGGGAGGAAGTATGATTTGTGATGAAGATCTTCCCTAGTTTTGTCTGGACTAGTCATTGCTTCAATTATAGCTTCATCAGAGGGAAAGACTAAGTCTAATGAATCGGTGTCAGCGAGAGAACCTTGAACCCAAATAGGCTCTAGAAGTGGATCGAACTCTTGTGCAGGAGTTGGATCAGTGTTGGCTGAAGCTTGCTGGACTAAAGAGTAAGCTACTTTAGCTGCGGACAAGGGCATGCAAAAGCCTGGGTGCCCTGTCCCATCCATTGTGGCCGATGGGGAAGGAAGTATCCAGAGATCATTGAAGTAAGTCATGAGAAATGACGAAACTTGAAAAATCTCAACCCTATGGTGACTGGATATAAACTTGATATTTCCTTGAGGGGGCGGGTAATCGAAGGTACCCATCAAAGATGGGCACAAACGAAAAACTACATTGACCACACCTGGTTGAGGATTATCAATCATTGGGACCGTGTATGCCCCCAATGAAGGGTCAGGTCTGGAAAAATACAATTGATTGATGGCCACAATCCGACCCTCCTGTGGAAACAACAATACCCAGAAAATTGTAGCAACCACAGCTTGCATGGCATAAGTCCAACTCCTCCCTAACAAGAGGTTATAGTCGAGGTGTGCATAGACTACCTCTACCTCAACACACACGATCTTCCTTCCTAACTGCACGGGGAAAGAGGGAATGATACCATGTAGTCATAACGAATGACTATCGAAAGCAGTGAGGAGAGTAGGTGATGTAGACAAGATGGGCTGGCCAATGGCCTTCCAACATGCCAATGACATAACGCATGTCGAGGCGCCCTCATCAACCACCGTGTGAAAGATATTCTGAGTAAAAGTTTTCGTGGGATAAGCCACTACTATCTAAAATGCTACATGGTAAGGCATACAAGGTTGTAGGTCAGTTGTATCCAGCATGATTGTACCCGAATTACAAGTCTCGGTAGATCCTAAAGAGGTTAACAAGGTTTTCCTCTGGGAAGGGAAGCTTTGGAGGACCTCCAAAGTGGACATCACACAAGGGGTTTGTGATAAATATTCCACCACATAATATTTCTGGGTGGCCCTTCCGTTTGGGTTGTGAGAAGATTTTTTGAATGCGCCTTTTGGGATGCGTGTCATTATTTCTCCCAACGTCTTCTCAATCTGTAGAGGAAGAGAGGGGAGTTCGGCTTCTTTGCCCTTCTCAGAAGTGCTTGGTTTACTATAGTCATGCACTCTAGTCGATATAAAATCATCACCATTCACCATATATATGTTTGCGGATGCAGGGTTATTTGAAGACGAAGAGGGTCCTTGGCTGCCCCCTTCCGTGCTTGCAGAGGCTTGGGTTAGATTTTTCCCATGTTGAAATGGTTTGGTTAACACAATAGGCTGTTGCTGCATCACAAAATTTTGGGCTTCTGCAAGCCGAGGACATAGATGGGTTGGGTGGTCTTCCGTGCACAAGTTGCAAGGATACCTCACCTTCCATTTCTCAATGTTGTCCCCGCCAGCATTATCGGTAGGTTTTTTATCCCCCTTACCCTTCTTTCATTGTTTTTTCTTTCCTTCAGGCTGCAAGGTGGCCTTTGGATTAGCCGATTGCACTGTGTGTACATCCGATGTTTTGGTAGGGGGAGCAACCAAAGTAGTAGTTTGGCTGGCCGCTGTGTGTTGTATAGACAACTGCTGCAACTGCTTCGTCAATTGCTCAATGGGATTTTTTTGTGCTGAACCAACAATACCATCAGCATGTGTTCCAACTCTCTGTCTGGTTTTATCAATTATTGAGCGTGGCACATCTGGCAAGATCTCGTATAATAAACCAGACTAAGAATAGATTAGCTCAAGTTGTTGAGATCTCACGATGGCGTCTTCTTTGGAAAATACTCCTGATGTCACGACGTCTTTGGATAACTGTGGGACCAAAGACTTAAGGAACCACTCAAGCAGGAATGATGGTGGGACTGGTACCTTAATTAAAATCTTTCAGCGTCTCCATTCTCGGATGTGATAAGAGATATGGTCCACTTTTGTTTGTGACAAATTGGCCAGCAATTCGGTGCCAGCATTGTATCTCATAGGTAACTAGAACTGGTTTAGGAAGCCATCGCCAGTTCACCAAAGGAAGAGTATCTTGAGCGATTGAGCTCAATGTACCATTTTTCCGCACTCCCAATGAGAGTATGTTGAAACAATCGCAATTGTATGGAGTCTTCTTTCAACGAGTTGGATGAGCACCAAAGATGGAAGGTAGTCACATGATCTCCTGGATCTTCGTTAGGATTGGCTTCGAACTTTGGGATGTCCAAAGGCAACTTCATCGACATAGGAGGCCAATGCGGATCATGACAGATAGGGTCATTCAACAACCTTGTCAAGTCAGGCAAATGCAAAGTTGCCAGGAAGGGTAGTTTGGGTTGTTGGTGATAACCTGGGAAAAAGGGGCCTGGATTTTGACTGGCACCAAGTTGACAGGTAAAGTTTGGCTGCTGGCTCGGATTCTGGTAAAAACCATGGCCATGGCCAGCGTATGGATTTTGCGTGTGAGGAGACATCATCGGCTGATTTCCAAAATAGGACATAGATGGTTGGGCATGCATTACATTCGAAGGACTTTGGGAAGGGTTGCCCCATGTCAGTCCCATGGGGATAGGCATAGTACTTTGTTCGGGGTTCCATTGATTGTGAAAAGAATTACCCCAGATCGACATTCCTGACAAGGGAATGGATCCCTGCTAAGAATTCCAAGGCCCTGACGCGGAAGAAGTTCCTGGGTGTGCCCCCTGTGTAGGAATAGTACCCTGCATAGGAATAGGTTGTCTGAAATCAGGATTGCCCCCAGTCGGGAAAGCAATGGATGAGAAGGCGTTGTTACCAAATACACCGAACAAAGAAAACGGTGTCAAACCTACCAGCATATTATGTGAATGTGGTCCTTGACTCCCTGCTCCAAATAAACTATGGTGTGCAGGCATCCCGACGGATGGCTGGTGTGCTCCATCGAGCGAAGGGGACGAAGGAGGTATATGACCTCCTCCATATGGGAAAGCGTTAAAGGGAGAGGAAGTGCCCCCCATGTGTCCTTGAAAAGGAGCATTAGAGCTCCCTACCCCCAAACCTGAAGTCTATGAAGTGGAGTAGGAAAGTACAGGACTTGTACCTGAACTAGGCATC
Source organism: Picea mariana (assembly GCA_032191745.1). Taxonomy (NCBI): domain Eukaryota; kingdom Viridiplantae; phylum Streptophyta; class Pinopsida; order Pinales; family Pinaceae; genus Picea; species Picea mariana. The sequence goes on along the minus strand of JASDQU010294834.1, from coordinate 1,121 downwards.
CCGTATGAGAACGGAGAGCTTGTCGCACTTGGTGTGAAAGGGGTTGTGGCTGCCACTAGAGATAGGATCGGACCACTATGTGATGTAGAGGCGGTTGAGACCATGGTGGCTCAGACCGGTGATGGTGGGTTAGGATGTGGAAACTCTCCTGTGGTGACAACCATAGTGGGAATTGAAGAATTCCCAGAAGGAGTAACAACATTTGTTTCCATTGCTGCGTACGACACTATTTTGCACTCGTAAGAATGAACCGGTACGATGGCGGGTGCCGAAAGATCAGTGGTGGAGGTTTCAACTAGACCAAAAGATTTTCCTCTAAGGTCTAAAATGGTCGATTCCTTCGGATGTTGTCCAGGCACAATTTCTTGTGACCTGGTCGCTTCAAAAGACCCTTGTTGGTCTAGCTTTCACCTTAGTGGTGGTGGGTGTGGCTCTAGTGTAACCGGAAGTAGAAAAAGAATCCTTCGTGACCGATGGATCTCATGATCCTCTACTATGTGAGAAGATCAAAGACACTCTAGGGCGTTCTAGTCCTTCAAAAACAACACACAGTAAAAAAGTCCCTATAAGATGAGACAGACAAACACTAAATTAATTGGAAGAATAGTTACAACAACCAACACTAGAGAAACTTACCGGTGTAAGTGAAAATTGAACATAGAAGAACCCTCCGGGTATACTCTACAAAGCATGGCCCGATGTCTGTCCTAGGTACCGCAGTATACCTCCACAGTCACCTATGTATGTCCCTAGAAAATATAGGGTACTAGGTTGCCAGCGCGTGAACAATCACCAGGCGCGTACAGTCGAAAGTCGGGTAGACGACAATGAGCAGGGCATTGAGACCGAAACCTATCAAGGGTATTGAGAGCAAGTGGTCTAGAAGAAGACTGAGGACCTCGAATGGATTTGAGACCCACGAAGCTCCGTGGAAAATTCAATCGACGGAATCCCTAGACAAGCCCTCTATATGTGTTCTCCACTACGATTGGTCCAACTTTGGAGGGATTATCTCCGCTACCTTTCCGCATGCGACCTCGTGTTTATCCCCTGTGTTAGAGGGGGTCCCAGATAACTTTCACGATACTGGACTTGGACACTCCCTAACTCAGACTCCAATG
>JASDQU010294829.1:0-14208 GCA_032191745.1 Picea mariana | reverse complement strand
AAGTATAGACTCTCGGTATCGCGAGTGGAGATATTCCGTGATTAACGTTGGCCATCGGGACTTGGAGTCTCGGCGTTTGGAGGCACGGGACAGGATTGCAAGGCCTGCGATATCGCGAGACCCGATCTCCCGATATCCAAAGGGGAGATCGCTGAAGGGGAATTTACTGTGGGTAAAGAGCTCCCGAGGGAGTCGGAAGAGCTGGGCTCTTCGGGCCGTGGAAAGTGAAGGTCCTGGTGAAGCGACCGGCACAGAGAGAAGAGGCGGTTGCGTCAAATTGTCATTATAGATCTCAATATTATCCAACCCTTATAGCTTGATTCATCCTCAAATATTCGCTCAACACCATTGAACCTCATGTGTTTTCATACTACGAAGGATGCAGAATAAGGATGAAACAAACTAATCATTGAAGAATGTCCATTGGAAAAATGTGGGTTGACAACTATTCTAAAACTGGAAGGAGATGTTGTTAAGTTGTATATGTTATGTTGATGTTTAATCACTAGTTTCTTTGTGAGGTGTGAATGACCAAGTTAATGAAATGACATCCATTGTCACTAACCAATTTCATAGGAAACCCAAGTGTAAAGGAACTAAGTTATAGTTTGGGCATCAATCTTGGAAGTGGCACTAAATTGAAGCTATTTGGTGAAGGTGTAAATCACGATTAGGATGAAGTGATTTTGACCAAAAACAATAGGTAGGGGTCCAAGGTAGTCCAATTTCCAACACTTAAAGAGAGTGTATGGAAGACTAGGGTGAAATGACACACAATCTTGATTGTGGTGTCTACTCATGTTCTTACATAATTAGATTTCTAAACATACTTATCAGTACCATGGAGCATTATAATTTACTAGAGTATGGGTAGCAAGATACGTCAAGGAGCCTATTAGGATGCACTATAGCCACTACATAGATGCACCTCTTATAGGATATTAGAAACTTGGTTAGGAAATATACCTATAATTGTTAAAATATCATCATATGGATACTTGTAGAGTACACCTACTAGTATTTGGAAGGGGAGGCACTATTGAATGAGCTTCATGCATTATTTAATCACATATTATAAAGGGAAGTTGCTCCTAATGAGGAACTATATTGTATAGTTTTTCTCTTTGTATCATCCATATAGATATACCATCATATAACAATGTGTGTAGTATTCATGGTGTATTGACATACATGACCCACCCTAGGATGGCATTAAGGTTCTCATATCCATCCCAATGATGGCTCATAGAGTGATAAAGTTTCTCCTTTTGTTTCCTTTACCATGGTATATATGTCTAATTATGATTTCCCATTTTATGTCTATTGGTATGGTAGGTTCCACTAAATTTATCCTTAGCCTTTCTTGGCCATATTTTTGGACATGGTAGGTTCTTTCTACAATCCATTTTCCATACCTTGTTAATTGTGATATATCTTGGGCTTTGTCAACTAGTTGGGATTCTCATTAGCTGAGAAACCTACATTGGGTCTCTAAATGTCCCTAATCCACTAGGGAATGCTCTTTGAGGCACCTACTTGGTTAAATTATCCCATTCCTTGAGTGGTTTTGACATGCATTATGAATTAAAACTTGTTTTAACACTAGTATGCATGCTTCATGGTTCATACTTTAGATGGTGGTTTTTACAAAAATAATTCCCTAGATGTTAATAGTGTGTTTGGGGAGAACCCATAGTTGGAATTTAATAGAAACACCAACCATCTATCAATTAGTGTAATAATTGGTTAAGTGTAATAATTTGTTAATCATGTCAAGAATCTAATTATTTTACCTTATTCCTTTAATGGTTAAAGGATTATCATCTCATTCTCTCATATTGTAATGAAAGTATGTCATATTATTAGCTCATTTGAAATCTATCTTTCTCCTTCCACTTTCAACATTATTAGGCTTTCTAAGATTTTATTTCTCTAATAACCCTACACCTCTTTAGATGCTTTTTAAATTGGTTATATATTCCCCTCCATTTGGCTTAGATATCCCTTTTTTGCATCCATTTATTTGGTTACGATGTTTGGATTAGCCCCTAGTTTGTGGTCATCCAACATATCCACCTCAAAGAAAGATATAGTACAATTCTATGGGTGGGGAGGTAACCTTAATAGTTGTGGGAACATGGGACATTCATACATGGACTTTCATTTGATTTATCTTTAAATTTTTTTTTCCAAGGAAAACCTTGCATGGAAACCCAGGGGATGGTTCCCCATATGCATGGATGACATCCCTAGTAAACATTTAAGTGTGGATTAGTGCACCTCATCCAAGGGGATTTGGACCAAATACCTACTGGCACAAAGCTAGCCAAATGCATAGCAACATTGGAGACAACCGATTGAGCTAATCCCTTGGGCTTAGGTGTATGACTGCTTGTTTCTTTCATTTCATTATATTTGGAGATAGTATTTTGCATCTTTCATTTGCATGAGGACAAGCAACTTTGACATAGGTAAATAAAGTTGAGCATTTATTTTCATTAGATATGGACCAACGTCTATTGCAATTTTTCACAAACTTGGTATTTTTAATAGACCCTCAAATCAAAAAGTCGAGCCTTTTTAATGTACCCCCAAAATGTTCATTTTCATCCAGTGTGATTTTCTAATATATCCCCAAAACAACCACATATTTCCTTAGGGTACCCTTCACTTGGTTCTCTCATTATTTATAATAATTTTTGCATCCTTGTTTAATTTCCTCTTTACCTTCTATATTTTGTAAGTTTCAAAGTCTTAAAGATATGATCATGATTTGTAACAACCTCTATTTCATTAAATTTAGATTAACTAAGCAGAATCTAGACTAAAAAATTGTGAATTTTGATTATGAAAGTGTTAATATCAACCCTTCCAAAGAGAAAAAAATGGGCTCTGAAAGTGGAAATATTGGTTTTGAAAAGTGTGCTTTTCGATTCCAAAAGTGCGATTTTTTATTCCAAAAGTGCGATTTTCGATTCCAAAAGTGTGATTTTTTATTCCAAAAAATGTCAATTTTGAAATACAAAATTGTTAATCTCAATTCCAAATGTGTGGATTTTGATTCCAAAAGTGTCAATATCTAATTGCTACAATGTGTATTTAGATTTCGATATTTTGAATTTTTTTCTTAATGTGTATACAATATTGAAATCCAACATTAATGTACAATTGTCAACATATTATTTTTGTATGTGCATGCATAATATCACTATGACACAAATTGCTAAGTATATCAAGATTGAAGAGATGCAATAAAATAAAAACAAGTTACAACATTCATTCTATTCCATAGTTGTACATTTTAATAAATATTTAAGGCAACATCACTCAAATAAAGTTTTATTCAACGTAAAAATCACTCCCATTCTCAACATTATGTTACATTCGTTCTTGTTGTACCTTAATTCTTGCAATTCCCTTCTTAATTATTTTTACTTTCTCTCATATCCATATAGCCCTGGGAGACCATGCCCATTTGATGTTATTAACATCAATGCACATTTTTTCTTCCAAACCAGCAACCCATTGTTGTTTTGTATTTGAACATTTTTTATCTGATTCTTTGTTAACTTTTAATGTTCCAGTTGGATTCCACCAATGAACCTCTACATTGGAATACTCAATAGTAGCATTTAGATCTTGGTAAACACTTCCCTTTTCCCTACCCAACCATATTGCAAAATCTTGATTTGGTGATTGTTCTATGAGCATTTGTCCCTCTACAACATCATCCTTTGGAGATAATAGATCTTTGGGATTGTTACACAAAGATTGATCATAGTAATCCTCAGTTGTAAGGACATGTTCCCTCAAGTATGCTTCCATGACATCATGTGAGGGATTTATAGGATCATTGTTTTTTATTTCCTACACTGTGGATGGCCAAAAATTAGTTACTGAGTGTTCAATGCTATGAAAATGAGTGTCCAAAGATTTATATATAATCTCTCAATAAATTATCTTGGGATGACAATATTGTTATCCTCCCCTATCAATCCCTTTCTTCCAGAATGAAATATGTATTTTAATCCCTTTTTTATTTCATCCATATTAGAAGGTATTCTTACCTGTATATTTAACAATTGAAGATACCCCATTAGTAAGTTTTCACTACCATCATGGAAAGAATGTAATATTCCAGATATAAAAAGTATACAGAACAAAAATAAAATGATAGAAATGGAAGATGAACAACAATATAACCATAACAACACCACAATAATACCAAAATGATACTAGAATAACACAAGAAAGAGCACTTTGATTATTGAGAGAAATGTTCACTTGCCTCTTCAAGGGGGCAACCTCCATCGAGCAGAGCTCTATTACAATAATATCCAAGACAAAAGTTCTCATACCCTCGACTCCTATTTATACTAAATATGTCTATTAAAGGAACCATTTAGAGGAAGATCCTTCTAGAAGCGAAAGCTTCTATTAGGTCTTCTTACATTGGACTTATTCTTCCTTATTGCTAGGCCTTATTAATATTGACCTTTATTACATCGGGATATATTATTCTACCTACGTGAGGTGTTAGGTTCCTAACATGTCCCCCCCCTTAAAAAACAACCTTGTCCTCAAGGCTTGAGATGTGAAAATTGTTGTAGAATGGTAGTTGGTTCCCAAGTAGCATCTACTGGAGTTGTATCTTTCCACTGGACTAACACTTCCTTGATGGTTCACTGACACAGACGATTCTCACATTGGTCCAAAACTGCTTGTGGTTGTAGCCAAATGGATCCTTCTTCGTCCAACTCGAGAAGGTTGGTTTGAGTTTGGCACTTAGTTCCAATCACCTTCTTTAAGTAGGAAACATGAAAAACTGAATGGAGATTAGAATGACTGGGCAAAGCCAACTAATAGGCCACTTGTCCCACATGCTTGAGAATGGTATAAGGACCATAAAATTTGGGCGCCAGTTTTTGACAATGGTCAGCCTTGAGGGAGTTTTTCTTGTAAGGTTGCATTCGAAGAAACACATGATCCCCTTCTGCAAATTGACGTTCAAAGTGACCTTGATATGCTTGTTTCTTCATGTGATTATGGGCCATGAGCAAATTCTCTTTGAGGGTACGAAGAATAGCATCTCAAACTGTAAGTGTTTGGTCAACCGCCTGGACCTTCGATACACCAGGAAAATATGAGAGAACTGAAGGTGGATTTTGTCCATATACCACTTCAAAAGGAGTGATGCGGGTAGTTGTATGGTATGAATTGTTGTACCACCATTCAACTAGTGGTAACCATTGAGCCCACTAATTTTTATTTTTTGAGGAAAAACACCTCAAATATGTTTCCAAACACTTGTTGAAAACTTCCGTTTGACTATCAGTCCGGGGATGATAAGATGTGCTGAGATGCAATTGGGTGCCTTGTAGCTTGAACAGTTATTTCAAAATTTTTTTGGTGAAAGTTGGGTCACGATCAGAAACAATAGAATGCAACATGCCATAAAGATTGAAGACCTAATCCATGAAAAGTTGAGCCACAATTGATGTTGTAAATGGGTTTTGAAGACAACAGAAATGAGCATACTTGGAAAGAAGATCAACTACCACCATGATGACTAATTTATTTCCTGATTTAGGTAAGCCTACAATAAAATGCATAGAGATATCCCTCCAAATAGCAGGTGGAATTAGAAGCAGTTGTAGTGTGCCAGGAGATTTGAGTGTTTCTCTCTTGTTGCGTTGACACACATCACATTCAGCCACAAAATTATGAACGTGTTGTTTCATATCATCCCAGAAAAAAGAACATTTTACCCTATCATAGGTTTTGGTAAACCCGGAGTGCCCAGCTGTGGGTGTAGCATGAAGCTCAAAAAGTACAATGGTTTTAAGTTTTGGCTATTTACTTGAATACAAACGGCCTTTGTATCGAAGCTCATCATGGAGCCAAGAGTACCCTAGGGAAATTGGAGAATTGGACTGTAATTGTTGTATCAGATGTGAACTTTTGGGATCTTGTAGCCATTCCTGGCGAACATTTTGGAGCCAATCTGGTATAATGAAGGAGAGAGAAAAAAGGGACCCTTCATCTTCGTATTTTCGGGAAAGTGCATCGACAACCAAATTGTCTTTTCCTTTCTTGTAAATGATATCATAATCATATCCAAAGATCTTAGTCACCCATTTTTGTTTCTCTGGGGAGGAAATGCATTGTTCCAGAAAATAATTGAGGCTTTGATGACCTATCTTAATTTGGAAGCATTGTCCCAATAACTAAGGGCGCCAAAGATCAACAACATGCATAATAGCCAACATTTCCTTTTCGTAGATTGACTTGTCCAAATTTCTCTCAGACAATTGTTTGTTGGTAAAATCTAAAGGTCGACCCTCTTGTTTAAGGACAAAACCAATTCCTTTCCCTGAAGCATCACATTCTAGGACAAAGGTCTTTGTGAAATCAAGAAGGGTAAGGACTGGATTTGTGCACATGGCCATCTTCAAGGTTTGAAAAGCCTGAGCAACTGTTGGAGTCCAAGTGAAATAATTGTTTTTAAGGAGTGCAGTGAGAGGTGTCGCAATCTTTCCATAATTCTTAACAAACTTGCGATAATATCCTGTTAAGCTCAGAAATACACTCAAGATTTTGAGAGTCTTTGGGTGAGGCCAGTCTTTCATAGCTTCAATACTTTTAGGATCCACCTTGACACCGACCTCGCCAACGAGATGACCCAAGTACTCAACTTCTGAGGCGCCAAAAGAACATTTAGATTGTTTTGGGAAAAGTTGGTGCTGAGAGAGTAGATGGAGAACTTGATCCACATGAGCAAGATGGTTTGTCCAGGTTTTTCTATAGATGAGGATATCATCAAAGAAAACTAAGACAAAATGGCAGAGAAAATGATGGAAGACATGATTCAAGAGGCTTTGAAAAGTGGAGGGAGAATTACACAAGTCAAAGGGCATGACCAAAAACTCATAGTGGCCCTCATGAGTTCTAAAGGCAGTCTTAGGCTGCCTCTTTCATACAGATCTGGTGGTATCCAGAACGAAGATCAAGTTTAGTAAAGAACCGGGCACCACTCAATTCATCCAAGAGGTCATCAATGTTAGGAATGGGAAATTTGTCTTTAATGGTGAGTTTGTTGAGGGAGCAGAAGTTAGGACATGTGTGCCAAGAAACTTCTTTCTTAAGGACCATGACCATAGGAGAAGAGTAGGGGCTCGTACTAGGGCGGATAACACCTGGATTGAGCAATTCTTGAACCATTTTCTCAATTTTATTTTTTTGGGAAAAGGGGTGACGATAGGGACGAATATTGGGAGGAAGGATTCCTGGTACAAGGGGAATGGAATGATAATGAACACCACGGGAAGGAGGAAGTCCTTGGGGAGTGAAAAAAACCACTTGATGTTTAGAGAGGATGGATTGGAGGTCCTTCGGCACAGAGGGTGTCTTAGTTGCTTGTATGGCATGGAGTTGGGAAATAATGCCAGAATGACCTTTCTGAGTAGCTTTTCCATGCTATGGGAACTAATGATCTCAGGGGAACTGATGGTGATGCCTTAGAGTTTATATTGTTGGCCCTCCTGGTCAAATTGCATGGTTAATTCCTTAAAATCCATGAGAATGGGACCCAAAGTCCTTATCTAGTCACAACCGCCCATGTCGATAGCAAACATATGAGATTTCAGGTGGTAGTCACCAATTTGGAGATGCACATTTTCACAATGCCTTCCACATTTCATGGACCCGCCATTGGCAATCATGATTTGGAAATTATTGACTGTATGGATATAACAATTAGTTTATTGGGCAATGCAGCGATGAATAAAATTAAGGGTGCTTCCACTATCAACAATAATGATGAACTTCATATGCTTGATGTAACCAATTAGCTTGAGGGTTTGGGGAGAAAAGAATCCAGTGAGAGCATTTATGGAAATGACCGGTTCTACTTTGGGAGGGTCTGAGGGAGGAGTTATGTCTGTGGGTTTAGGTGACACAGACACAAGGGGAGCTTCAACACCCTCTTCCGAAACATCCTCCGAGATGGCCATAAAAATATTTTGTTCCTTACACTTATGTCCTAGAAAATATTTATCATGACAATTATAACAAAGGCCTTTGAGTTGGCGTTCAACCATTTCAGCCCTGGTCAATTTTTCGATCTTTAGTGGAGTAGAAGGAGGAGTGGGATTTACTGGTTTAGTGCGAGGAATAAAGGAGGGTTTCTGGTTTTGAGAAGAGACAACCTATTGTGCTTCCTTAGATATTTTAGTATCCTCCACCCAACTCTGAGGCCAAGCCATGAGGACATGGGAACAAATATCATCCTTGAGGCCACTGATAAAACATTCTCGAAAAAAATCATCATACATGCCCTCTGTACGAAAAGCCAGTTGCACAAAAGCAGCTATAAAGTCTTCCACTTGGTTAGATTGTTTCAACTTTGTCAAATGAACTAAATGGTTGGTGTCAGTGTCAAAGCATTCATAAAGCTCTGCCACAAAGTGTGTCCAAGCAATATACCCTTGGAGGGAAATTTTTCTCCATTGCCAACGTTTTTGATCTAGATGGAGAACACCATACCGGATTTTGGCCAAATCATCTGTAAATTAAATGTAATGTCGTACAAAGAGAAATAATGTTCCATTTGAGTTACCCAGCCAGTGGGATCCGAGCCATCAAATTTGGTCACATCCACATGTGGAAGGCGTAGGTCACTGTTGGAAGCAGGCCAAAGCAGAAAAATAAGGTATTTTTGGGAAAGAAAGCATGCACAAGGAAAGCGACAGTTGGAAGGAAGCAGAACACACATGCATGCAAGAAAGCGTGCAAAAGGAAAGCAACAACTAGAAGGAATCACAACACGTGTGCCATGCAGGGAAGACCTAACGATGGTATGGTTAGGGTTTTGGTAATGTATTGTAAATGGATGAAGAGCCAGAAATGTATAAATATAGATACTTAAGTATCATAAGGGGGTTCAAATATATACTTAGGTATTGTTGGGTTTTCGTTTATATGAAATACTAGTCGTTGTTATAGCAAGAAGCATTGTAATGAGTTGATATGTGATATTTTGTTGTATGATCTATTTTTTATAAGCTGTCGAGCTAGAGAGGACGAAGGAGGGTAGATCTTGAGGGTTAGATTGCAGGCTGGGGAGACTGGTGTGAATCTAGTTCACCTCATATGGATCTTACCCAACTGTGAAGGATTGTAAGGTGCACGCCGCTGTAGATGCAGAAATACTATAATAAAAGAGATGAGAGACAAATCTTTGTGGACGTAGCCCAGGAGGGGGCGAACCACAGTAATATCTGTGTTATGTGACAAATGCATGCATCTCTTTATTGTTTTCAGCTGGTATTGTTATGCTTAAATGAATGTGTTGTTACATTTCTACGTAATTGCAATTGACAATAGATTGTTGTTACAAGTTATAATAATGGTTCAATATTTTGTTCTCATATCTCACACTCAATCCTAGGCTGTAAACACATGAGTATTTCAACCACCCATTAAATCTATCTCGGGTGATACTGCACAATGAATTCTTTGTGTTGTTTTGCCTTCTGGTTTACCAGGAGGGCCGATATTTTTAGAGACTTTGTTCGAAACCCAAACAGACATGAACCCCAGGTCAATAAAATCAGATAGAGTAGAATAAGATTAAACAAACAAATGGTTCCATTGTCGTTGGTAGGAACAAGAGAGGGTTGAGTAGATGAGATAAGTTGAAGACCTGTTAGGGCAGAGAGAAATGAGCCATTAGAAGGGAATGTTGAGGCCGTGGAATCCCACCAAAGAAGAGATTGAAACTTGGCTAAGAACCAAAGAGATGGTGTTTTCACAGAAAGATAACATAAACCCTAGAATAACACCCCAAAAATATCTTGAGAAATACATGTTTACTGATTTACACAAAGTCTTTTTCTGTGATTTCCCACATTTTTTGCATGAGTGGTTACTAAGGTTGTAGGATAATCACACAATGAACTAGGTTCGACAGCTCGAGTGGACTCCAGTACAGATTGAGCAGTTACAACAGGTGAACAACAAATTCACCTGTGTAGTAGATTTTTGGCTTGACAATATTGTGGCAGGTTTCATAACAAAATTTGCAGTTGACACAACAAAGTTGTATAGTGCAGCGGAGCAAGAATTTCTACGAGGACCTTGAGGAAGATACATTAGATCATTGTATACATCTATTAAGATATTGTAATGCAACAAATGTGTACTGAAAATGGAGTTAGAAAACTAAATTTCTCTGCATGCATGGGGGAAGCACTGACAGAAAGAGGAGAAGTGGAAGGAGGAAAGGATAAGGGCAAGAAGGAGAAACCCTTGGACTCAATCATGATGGATGACGACCAGATTCGGTGGATCTTGGAGAAAATTGGAAAGACGCGTAGCAGATTACCCTACCAATACAAGGTGAATACCAAGAAGAGAGCCGTAGCCGCGAGGGAAGGCTTGGCGAGTGATGAGGAAGAGGTAGAGGATCTCTGGGCTGTGGAGCAGATTGAGAAAATCCCGTGTGCAACATATGAGAGGAAGACAAGAGGTCCAAGAAAGGGAAGAGAATGCATCAATCCTATCCATATTAATGTCAGTGTGGAACCCATAAACCCATGTGAGAATAATACACCAAAGAGAACACTACCGTTTAGACAACCAAAGTTTGAAAGAAGTCCGACAGCAAGAAGTACATCTACAAAAGGAGTAAAAACTAGAGGAGCCAGTTTAGGTAGAATTAGTCAAGTATCTACACCATGCAGAGGTAGGAGTTCAACATTCAGAATGGTAGGACACGATCCTACCATCAGGTTACCAAAATTTCGAGGAGAAGCAAAAAAAGACCCTACGAAACACTTGTTCATTTGTGAAAAGATCTGGGAAGAAAAACATATCACTGATGAAGATACCAAACTTGCGCAGTTAACTATTACACTAAGATACCATGCACTAGACTAGTACATGAGTCTCGACACAAACAATGCACCAGGGACGACAAGGACACTGACAAACATCAGTAAGTTACTGATAAATGAGTTCCAGAAGTTGAGCTCAGAGGATAAATACATGAATGAGATGATAGAAATTCGACGAAAAACAGGAGAATCTGTATGGGAGATCGAAGAGAGATTCAAGTAGCGGATGGGGAAATTGAAATACCTCATGATCGATATGCAACATCAACACTTGTTTGTTAATTCACTGTTCCCACACTTAAAATACCCATTGTGACAACAAAAGTTTCAGATGAAGGTAGAGGCTCTGCAGGCAGCCCTACAATTGGAAGAAAATCAGTATCAATAGACAGATCGAACTATTGAAGAACTAAAGGAGGATTTGAAGAACTTAACATTTCAGCTCAACCAGAATAAGAATAAGGATAAACATGGATTTGTTTGGTGCACTACATGTAGGACGGAAGGACACCACAAAAACGAATTCCCAACATTCGCGCAGTACATGGAAACATGAATGCCAAACCCGTTACCAATAGGAGGACCATGGTGTGAAGTGTGCAAGAAACTGGGTCATGACCCATATCACTGCCCGATCATGCAGAAATACCAAACGGTCCCAAAGAGTTCATATTGCACCTTTTGCAAGTCAGTGGGCCATGATGACAAAGATTATCGAGCTATGGAGTTGATGTGATAAAGGACATTAGATGCATATAGAGTGCAGGTCAAAATGATGACTAGGCATACCAAACCACAGTTTAATCAAGTTCCAGCTCCATACAACATTGTGCAACAACAATATAATACTGCACAACAACCATATAATAATGTGCAACCACAATACAACATGAAAAAACCTCAGTACAATACAACACAGTATAATTAGGTGCCTCAGTATAACGCACCGAGAGGGGATCGAGCATGCTACAAAGGTGGAGGATGAGCCAAATAAAGTTTTAGATGAGGTAGAGGACCAGTGGTATGTCACAATTGTCAACAACCGGGACATTATGCAAGGGAATGTCCGCTTCCACCAACAACTTGTATGTATTGTCATGCATCGGACCACGATACAGAGGAATCCCTGACACTACTATTAAAGATCTGGGAAAAGAGAAACTAGAACAACCAGAATGTTCATTGGATCTCAGCCGAAGCAAGGGATGAAGGATGAAATATCAACATAGTTACTCACGGAGGAGCTAAAACAGGGGATGACGTTGTTCGACAAGAGCCAACACAAAATCAATGGGTGAAGAAGAACGTCGAACCAAGGAAGAAGTTCGATGCCCAAAAGGAGAATGATATATTTAAGGAATCCAGAAAAGAATTCCAGAAGGAGGAAATTACGATGACTTCAACTGCACAACAAAGTAAGGAAGCACCAGAATACGAAGTGCCTCCATTATTGGATCATACCAACGAGATACATTCCATGGGGCAAGTAACTACAATCAAAGGCTTTCTACAATCACATGTAAAAGTATTAAATGATCCATCATTTGTGAAAATACTGGAAAACATACTAGAAAAATGTAGTATGGAGAGAGAAGGAAAACTAGAACAAAAAATAGTCAATCACCTATATACTAGGAGAAGAACAAGTAGGGAGTTTAGAATGAATGCAAACATTAGAGACTTCAACATGGGAGACATCATACTAGATTTGGGATCCGAGGTCAATGTATTACCAAAGAAGACACGAAAATGCATGGGAGAGCCCACATTAGGATATTCACTTGTTCAATTGAAATTGGCAAACCAACAGAGAGTCTTACCAATTGGTAGATTTAAAGGAGTAATAGTTGACCTAGACGGGGTATGTACTAAAGTAGATTTTGAATTCATTGAAATAGTGGACGACACAACACCATACTCAATGTTTCTTAGTTTGGATTGGGCGTTTGACAACCAGGCCATAATCAACTTGAAGACTAGAAAGATGAAATTTAAGTCAGGAAAATACAGGGTTATCACACCATTAGATCCATCAGAAGGGGAGAGGTTTGTAGAACCTACTTGTTTGGACTTAGAGGAAATAGACCAGTTGTACAGAACAACTGCGTGCTATGAGGATTATGTAAACCCAACTTGTTAAGCCTTAATATTAGCTCATTACCCATTAATTGGAGCATATTACATTAGTAATGTTATTTTATTTATGTTGGCTTTATTCCATTAGTTGTAATTATACCTCCTAGTCTCCTATATATACCAAGGAGACAGTTTCATTTGGAATCATCTTGTAGTTGAACATTTAAGTGGGGTAAAAGGAGGTTGCCCCCTCGAAGAGGCTTATTATCTGAAATGATATATTTTTCAAGGCGTTGAGTACTTTTTCTGAGGTTTTTCTATGCTATATTGATATTTGGTTCTTAACATATGGTATCAGAGCTCAAGGTCTTGGGGTTTCGCTGCTACATCTGAGACACCTTGAAATTTTCACTATAAATTTTTTTCTACAATGTTTCAGAAGGAACTTTTTGGAATATATTTAGTAGACGAATCAAGGTACATTGGGTTAAAATTTCAGCTCCTGAGGCCTTATACTTTTGGAGATACAACCTGTACAAGATAGGGTTCTGGAATCATTTTGAAATGAGTCATCGAAGAATTTTCGCTATAAGAAAGGTTTTGTAATGTTTCATACCCTGAACTCTGGAGGCTATTCAAAAAAATTAGTAAGGTATCTGTGGTAAAAATTTCAGATTCTGGGTCATCTTAAATTTGTAGATACACCTTGTGGAAGATAGGGTATCCGACTACTCCTATTGACTAGTCTCAAGAAGGCGTTCTAGGTAAAACAATCGTAACTTCTTCCTAGAGTATCCAAATTGAGTGGGACCAATTTCATTGGATAGTGGACAGTTTGTAGTATTTTTGGTACAAGTTTCAGAATTTTATATCAAGTATTTTGTGTGGGGCATGCTATACAAGTGAGATCTCCTGGAAAGGCCAAAAATCAGCAAGTTGTGGGGAAGTTACCGTAAATTCCACTTTGCACATCCAATTTTGATCAGACCTATGGAATTGTAGAGAAGAAATATCAGAGAACTACATAAAAGAAAGTTTCATACCCAGAAGGGCTGAACTTGGGAGATACAACAGAGGAAATATTGTCTAGCAGAACCACCTGAAAATGAAGGTTCAAAAGTGATACTTGGCCAACATGCCACCCAAAAAGGGAATTTCTACACCAAATAAGCCTCTAGAGAATCCTACTTGGACTCTTGATGAAGGTGAAGAAATGCATAGGGACATAAATGATTTA
>JASDQU010294828.1:0-14208 GCA_032191745.1 Picea mariana | reverse complement strand
TGTTGGGGGGGGAGACCAGTGGGAAGGGCTACTCAAGGGAGAGGGGGAACGGGGGGGCGAGGACAACTGAGAGGGGGGAGGAGGGGTCCAGTGCCGAAGGATGGGGAGCTCGGCGGGAGAGTAGGCCAAGTCAGCCTCTGACCAAGGTTTAAGGCGAAGAGTTTCCATAAGATTGCGTTGGCAAAGATCCCAGCAGAGGCTCCATTGATTAGCCTTATTTCTGAAGATTCTATTGTTTCTTTCCTTCCAAACTTGCCAAAGGACAAAACCAGGTAAGAGTTGCCATACCCTGTTGAGATAGGGAGAGCTATAAGGTTGATCCCTCCAGTTGATGAGAGTTTCAATGACGCTATCTCTGAGCCGGTCCGAGATGCGCATGACTATTGCTACTTGATCCCAGACTTGTGCTGTGTACTGGAAAGTATTGAGTAGGTGATTCATAGTTTCCTCCGCCTTTCCACAGAGGGTGCATATGGAAGGTCCAGTCAACCCCCGCTTCAGCAGATTGTCCCAGGTGAGAATACTTGCGTGCAAGACTAGCCAGAGGAAAAGGGTGATTTTTGGCCAATGCTTCAGATTCCAAATTTTCCCCCAAATCTCCATGTCTGCGGTGCGATTTGTCTTGGTCTTGAGTTGATAGGCTTCCTGTGTGGTGTAGGAGCCTTGTGGTCTGTACCCCCACCTTAGTATGTGTTCACCTGCTCGTATTGGAATTTTCCTCTTTACCAATGCTTCTTGAAGGGGTGCCACATCTATATGCTAAGCCAAGTTGATTTGTTCTCGATCTAGATGCCAGCAGCGCCACGTGCCCTCATCATGATTATTTTGCCAGTAATCTGCCACCTTTGTCAGGCCCGCACATGTAGCTTGGGCGCAAATGTCATTTGACCATTCCTCAGCATTCAAGGCTGGCCATTGTTGCTAGGAATCTTGCCAGAACAATGCTTTTTCCCCATTGCCTATCTCCCAAAATGCATGCTGCGTGACTAACTGCCTGTTCTGCTTGGCCGCTGTCCA
Source organism: Picea mariana (assembly GCA_032191745.1). Lineage (NCBI taxonomy): Eukaryota > Viridiplantae > Streptophyta > Pinopsida > Pinales > Pinaceae > Picea > Picea mariana. The sequence continues at coordinate 13,191 of JASDQU010294828.1, read as the reverse complement.
AATCAGGGATCCCGTGTTATCTCCATTCCAGCGAATCAGATTATTCTCTGTCGTGTTAGAGGCATATTTCTTCCTCCATAACTTAGCCCATAGGTCTGTGGGGTTTTTGAGCCAACGCCACCATATTTTGGCACTGAGGACTCTATTCATTGAGGATGGATCTCTTATTCCCAGACCCCCCTGATCCTTAGGCTTGCTGATAGTTTCCCAGCTGACTAATGCGAGCTTTTTTCCTTTGTTAGGGCCATGCCAGAGGAAATTTCTCTACAGACTTCTGATGGTATTGAGAACCGGTCTGGGAGCTGCTAGCACAGAGAAAGCATAAATCGGGAGGGCTTGGAGGACAGCTTTGAGCAGGATGAGACGGCTGGGCAAATTTAGGGTCCTAAAAGTCCAAGAAGAAATCCTTTTAGAGAAGGAAGAGAGGAGGTGCTCCCAGGAGGAGTTTTTGTAGGCATTGTCAATTAAGGGTAAGCCTAAGTATTTGGACGGAAGGGAGCTTCTATTGAAACCAAGGATCTCCGAGATGTGAAGCTGGATCGGGAGGGGGGTATTGAAAAAGAAGACTTGAGACTTATCCTTATTGCATTCCAGGCCTGAGGCATCGAAGAAAAGTTGGAGGATCTCCTTGAGGGAGTTGGATTCTTTGGAAGTCGGGCTTCCCATCAAGAGGGTGTCATCCACGAACTGGCTGTGGGAAATGGGCGGGGAAAGGCCATGCAGGGGTAAGTCGGTTAAAAGGTTGTTTCGCAGAGCCGCATGAATGGATCTACTAAGACCTTCCGCCATGATGATGAAGAGGAACGGGGAGAGGGGGTCTCCCTGTCGAATGCCTCTTAAGGGGGAAAAGGGCTTTGAGGGTACACCGTTGATGAGCAGGGAAAAGAAGGCCGAGGAGGTAAGTTTTAAGATCCAGGTAACCCAGTTTTGATCAAAGTCAAATGCTATTAGCATTCCTTTCATATATTCCCAGCTGAGTTTATCAAAGGCTTTAGAAATGTCCAGCTTTAAAAGCATCCCTGGGGTTTTAGTTTTCTGCAAGGAGTGAATTACCTCGTGCGCCAAGATAACGTTGTCCAGGATTTGTCTGCCTTCAACATATCCAGATTGCTCTGGGGAAATGATTGTTGGTAGGATCGGCTTGAGTCTGCGGGCGATGACTTTTGTGAGGAGTTTGTAGATAATGTTGCAAAGGGCTATAGGCCTGTATTGTTGTGGTCTATTCGCTTTCCCTTCTTTGGGGATGAGGGCAAGGAAGGTTGCATTAAAAGCCCGCAGGACCTCTCCTGTGATCCTCGAGACTTCTAGGATCTCCCAGACCTCTGTTCTAATCATCTGCCAGCAATAGTGGAAGAAATCGCTAGTGAAACCATCTGGTCCCGGAGCCTTGCATTTGGGTGTGTCTAGAAGCGCCTGGTCTACTTCTTCGATGGTGAAGGGTCAGAGGAGAGCTTCGTTTTGTTCCTAAGTTACAAGGGCTGGCACGCACTTAGTGATTTGATTGATTGCTTCACTTCTATCTGGAAGGGGTTCCGTGAGAAGATCCTGGAAGTAACCAAGCAGATGAGTTTCCAGGTCAGCGTGGGAGTGAAGAGTCTCCCCCTCTTATGTAATGAGGTGCGTGATCTTATTGGAATGTCTTCTCTGGATAGTAGCTCGGTGGAAGAATTTAGTGTTACGATCCCCTTCCTTGAGCCATTGTATGCGCGATTTCTGTTTCCACAATATCTCTTCCTGCTTTTTCCTGTTTGCCATCTGTTGGTTCACTTTGAGTTCCTGATCCTTGAGCTCCTCTGTGAATCCCTGCTCTCTTATTTTACACTGTATCTCATTCATTTGCTCCGTGAGTTGTTTTTGTGATTCAAAGATATTGCCGAAAGTGTGTCGGTTCCAGAACTTTAACGTTTGTTTGAGGTTTTTCAACTTCTGTTGGAACCTATACATCTTAGTTCCATGAGAGATTTCCGCCTCCTTCCACCAGCCGTGGATGTTTGCTTGGAAGTCTGGATGATCTAACCAGAATTGTTCGAATCGGAAGGGTTTCTTTCCTGGAGTGGTTGGGACGTCCATCCATAGTTGGATGGGCCAATGATCCGATCCAGTGCGATTCAGGATGGTAGATTCCATTGCAGTGTCGTCCATTATGAGTGGCTCCGACACAAGGAAGCGATCTAATTTGCAGGCGATCTGGTGTGTCCGTGTTCTTCTGTTGGTCCAGGTATGCATGCCATTGATGGCCTCTAAGTCAATTAACCTGAGGTCATCTATTAAACTGTTAAAGTCTTCAGAATCACGGTCCAGTCTTCTTGAGCCTCCTTTTTTTTCCTCCAGGCTATGAATGATGTTAAAGTCGCCCCCCACTATCCAATTGTGGTGTTGAGTGAGGCTGAACAGGTAGCTTAGGCTTCCAAGAAAGGCCTGTTTATCTCTTGGAGTGGCTGGCCCATAGACGGTTGTTAGATGGCCGGGCTTGTCTGATCCTATGAGCCGATAATCAGCTGTGATGGACCATTTGGTGGTGCAGAAGTTTTCCATCAGGACACTACTCGTATTCCAGAGGATAGCAAGTCCGCCCGCCGTCCCTTCAGCATCAGTTGAAACTGCTCCGCCCTGCTTCCAGTAATAGGGGAGTAGTCGATTGATGTCCTCTGTGGTACATTTTGTTTCCTGCAACATTACAACATCCGGTGCTTCCTCTATGATCAAATCTCGTAGCAGTTTCTGCTTGCTACGACCGTTGAGGCCTCTTATGTTCCATGAGATGATCTTCATGATGATTGAGGGGGGGGGAGAGGGGGGAAGCTGTCCGAGATCAAGTGAATCTACCCTGAGTTTACCATGAAACTTCGAATTTCCTGTATGAGCTTACTTGCTGATTTCCTTCCTCTTTTTTTCTCATCTTTTTGTGCTTTACTCGGGTTTTTTTTTCTGACTACCCTGGATGCCCAGTGCTTTGCTGGCTCGAGCAGAGGAGCCCGCCGAGGAGTTGAGGTACACTTTATGGACTTTCCTGAGTTGATCTCTTGGAATGGTGTACAGTTTTTGGTGTCGGTAGGCATGCTCAAGGTGTTCCAGATCCACTCCAACTAGATTCTATTCTTCTACCTCCATTTCCTCATCCCCGTCTTCTACCTCCTGCTGCTCCAGCGGAGCACTCATTGAGCTCGATGGGGGAGGTTTCGTTTCCTTGTTCTTCCCTGGTTGTTCAGCCTCTATTCCCGTAGGTTGAGAAGCAATGTTCTGGGAAGTTTGGTTGATATGTGTTGGGTTTGAAGATTCCCCTGGGTTATCTTGTAAAATTGCATATTTATTGCTGGTGGAAGGATCTTTACTTACCTGTGTTCGTTGCTTCCTGCCTCCCTGTCGTCTTCGCCCTGCCTATTGCATGAATCCTTCCTTGTCCTTTCCGTTTTCTGGATTTCCCTCCTTGTGCGGATTGTTGAGTGGGCATTCCCTGAAGAGATGTCCATGCTCGTGGCATTTTCTACAGCGAAAGGGAATATGCTCGTAATCAATGGTTTGGGCCCAGTCCTCATCCTGATATTCCAGCATAATAGATCCCGGAAGTGGCTTGGCTATGTTTAGGTAGACACAGATTCTTGCATAAGAGGTGTAGCGTCTCTGCTTGGTGGCTTCAGAGGACTTAACATAAATGCCGATGGTGTTGCCTATGCTAGCTAGAACTTCCTCCAACCAGAATTCCTGGGGGAGAGAGTACAACCTGATCCAGACTGGTGCATGGGTAAAATATTCCTTTTTGGGGCTGAATTTTTCCGTCCAGAATCTCAAGAAAAGTCCCGCCAAATTAAAAAAATAGGGCCCGCCATCAAAGATACGGTTCCTGTCTTCCAGATTGTGGAGAATGATCGTGAAGAAACCCTTTGATCCTAGTTGGAGATCATAGTGCCCTTTTGGCCTCCACCAGTATTGTATCCATTTAATTAGTTCGCGCTTCGAGGGCCAAAGCCCCAGAAACTTTCCGATCAGGGCATGATCTTGCATGTATTGTTTCTGCACTTCAATACGGGGCGAGTTTATGACATATTTTGGGGCTGTTGGGGCTTGCGGAATGCACTTATCGGGGATCCAAGGGGCCGAGGCTCTTGCGGGGTTGTCTTCCTTAACTGGATCCATATCCGTGTCCTGATCTTTGAATGTCCCTTCTACTAGCAGCTGCGCGTGCATTTCTGGAGGCGTTTCAAAGGCCGGCTGCTTCCCTCTGTTTTCCGGATCTGCATTTGTCGTGACTTGGCTGTAGGAGATGCCAATCGGCACCTCCCCTGGCTTTGCGGAAGCCCCTGCGGGGCCATTATCTTGTGGCCGCAGTCCTCTGCGGCTGTCAGAGCTCGAACCCTAGCTTCAGACCCTAGCTTCTCCGTAGAGCTCTTCCTCCTAAAAGATAATGATCAGGTTTTCATAAATGTTCATTCACTTATTAAGTCACTCCTAACAATCAATTTTATCCACTTACCTAATATGCAATGGCTTTAAGGTTTGGTACAATTATATTCATTGCATTATGGCTCACAAAATATATACCAACTTGCTCACACAATATATATACCAACCATCTACTCATGGGATATTTTGGAGAACATAGAGGCAAATTACAAAATTCTTCATTGCATTATTTCTAGAAACTATACTCTAATTATCTACTTATGAGAAGTATAATGTGGTTTCGAAAATTCTGTGATCCATAGGGTTCATGCAATGCTTGGTTCATCCTATCCTCTTGAAGCAACAATGTTCAAATGACTTTTTGCTGACCATTCTCTTAATGTTTGTTGCAAGACTAATACCTTCACCATCTACTAGTGTACCTAGGTTAGTATCTCAATAGGAAGTGTATCATCAAATAATGTTGGAAGCATTGATTGACAACCATTTTCTTATTATAACAAGGAATGTATCATAATTGAACAAGAAACTTGAACCAAAAAAATTGAATAGGAATCTCACAATCTGGCAGCAAAATTAGTTGGGTTCTTATATGTTCAAGGATGGATTTATTGATGATTGATATAGAATGACATGTTACTTGATTATCCTATGTTAGATGTGGTTTACATTGATTTGTTAGAATTGAAAATAGGAAAACAAGGAGGATTAAATTATATTTAAATAAATGTTATCATATTATGATGTCAATAGTGTTACTATTACTAAAGGGAATGTATAAGAATTGGACATGATTATGTAGTTTGGGTGGTTAAAGAGTGATTTTTTTATGGGTATACCATGACTTTTCTCATTCTAATATGGTTTAAAGAAGATATATCTCACTACAACTAGGTTCATTATCTATTAAGTATATACAAGAGAAATTATAAACATGCCAGACTATAGGTAGTTCCTGAAAAAGACTATACTATAGTTATCAAAAATATATGAGCCACTATTTGGTGGTTTTCCCCTCCCACATTGGGGAATTGTCTATGGACTGTAAAATAAAACTTAAAAACATATATACAGACCCCCTTTGGGGTTTGATTTAGAATAAAAAAAACAAAAAAAACTATATTACCAAAACAGAATCCAAATAGAAAGACTTGAGAGAACTAAAAAGGACAACTAAAAATCATTCCTTTGATTATAAGTTACATCAATTAGTATTGGTGGATTGACCTCTCTCTTTTGATCCCAAGATATTCCCTTAAGTGTTGTTTCCTGAGAAACATCATCTTCCTCTTCTTCGACTATCCTTTCAAGATCATATTTTTCTTCCCTTACCCTATCCAAATAGAAATACTTGGTAGAACTAAAAATCATTCTTGGGATTATAAGTTCACATCAATTAATATTGGTGGATTGACCTCTATCTTTTGGGCCCAAGCTAAGCCCTTAGGTGTTGTTGTCTGAGAAACATCCCCTTCCTCTTAGTCAGCTATCCTTTCAGCTTCCTATTCTCTTTTCCTACCTTTTCCCCTTTGGTGGCTTCCTGAGTGTCCTCATTGCAAGCCTCAAAGCCCCATATTGAATTAATGAGACTTTCATATTTTTTTCGAATTGGTCTAGTCTATTTAAAATCTCATTGTTCTGGTTGGGCCTTATTTTCCATTGCATAGGCTACGAATTATTTAATGTGCCAATAGAGATCCATTGTTTTAGAGTATTTGGCCTCTTTTCTCCTTGAGTAACTAGTATTAATAATACACTGAGAAATTTCCTCATCAATTTTGGCACAATAAGTATAACTTCTCTTCACCTTGACCTTATTCTCTAATGTTTACATGTCTTTTTTAACTATTGCTAAAATTCTTCTTTCTTAAAGTATTGTTAAAGACATTGTAGGGGGGGGGCTTCTATCTAGCTTGTGATGGCCTTACCTCCTTTGATATTATCTCCTTTCACTTGTGGGGGTGGTATTGATGTGTTCCCTACCTAGTATCAATTAAAGCAATCATCGCCCTCTTCAACTAGCCTTTGTAGTCACCTACCATTACAATGTAAACTAGCACCCTAGTGTAAATTCCAACCACATGTGCTACCATGGGGCAACAAGATGGGAATTGCACCACTGTCACCTTAGTACAATGTCCCCTTCACTTTAGGTCATCTCCAACGGCCAAGGGGGCTATCCCTATCTACCAATGATAGATCTTAAGTAAACCTCTTAAGTGAATGAATATGATGCAAACTTATGATTTACTTTAATGAATCCACAATAGATATGTGACAGTGTAAAGAAAAAGGATTCTAAAAAGTGATTAATGGCTTAAGATAATAGTGAGAGATCAATAACATAAACCACAATGTATCCACTCAAGAGCAATGGTTAGGAGCTAGTGGATGTGTTTGCACAATCTGATTCAAAAATGAACTATAAAGACAACTTTAGATTTGCATTTAGATGATTATCATTCCAATAAATGACACTTGGAAGAGGCTACTTGAAATAAACCACTTCAAGATACTATTATGCATTAGGAATGAAATGGGTAAGGTAGGTAAGGAAAATTTTATTGCTAGCCCATATGGTAAGGTAAAAGAGGATCTAATTTGAGAAGCCTACAAATCTTCTAATTATGATATGATACCTTGTCTAAGTGGAAAAGGTATGGGTATCCTATTTCCCTCTTGATTTCAAAGTTTGGAAAGTGGAAGGATAGCATAAATAAAATCATATCTCCCTAATATGGAATAGTTATTTTGTCAAGATGTCGTTCATAACCAACTTGTTCTGACAACATTGATTTCCATGAGTATTATTTTTTTTCCATTGGAGAAGGGTTTGAAGTTGAAAATATGGCATTGTCTTGTATCCCATGGAGCTAGGGGAAGATTGCAGACTTTGTCATTCATGTGCGAAATTTTTAGCCTTTTTCTACAACTTTCAAGCCAAATTTGCAGCAGGAGTTTGGGTTGTTTTGCAAGAAATTGATTAAGGTAGTAATCAATGAGGTGAAGCATCAATGTGTAAAATTTGTATAGGAACTTATACATTTTTATAACAGTGTTCCAAAGGTGAATGAAGCTATAGTTATGGCCCATGAAACTTTGGTTTGTTTTGCAATAAATAAAATTACTCCCACTCACTGGTGTGCTTTAGAACATGAGATTGTTTTCACTATAACTAGAAACACTAAACTATGTGTGTCTCATATTCCATTTTATTATGACTTGTATGTTTTTGAAGGTATACCAAACAATCTTGATGAAGATAACAATTGGTTTTCAAGGGAAAGAAAATAGTTGCAGAATATACCATTCTTATGTCAAACACTCAGCCTTCTATTTCAGTTTTCAACCTAGAGAAGCAATAGGCATTTAAGAAACATGGTGTACTAGAAAGGTAGTAGTTGAGGATAATTTCTAGAGCTGATTGAAGAAAACAATTAATTGTTGAACAATGATTTTAATAACCTCATTCAAAATTGGATGCACAGATCACACATTCTCATTCTTGCATATGCTAGAAGATATGTTTTATTTGTAGGTACCCATTTTTATGTTCAGCCCAACACTTATGCAGATTCCAACCTACAAGCATTTGGTTTTCAATGTCTCTCTATTTTGTATGATACCGAAAAATAGAGGGGGAAGCCATTATACTAATGAGGTGCTAAGATGGTTGCATTGGCTCACTATTTTCACCTAACCCTCTTATTATACACATGCTACAGTAGGGTAGGAAAGGAATAAGCTCCTTTGAGCAGTAGTGTATCATGAATAAGCTCTTATGAGCATTAGGCTTGATTTCATATGTCATAGGCATTGATGGCTTGAGGCTTGCTTTGTAAAAGCCATATTTTGATGTAATGGTAGTGTATTTGCTAGATGTGGAGGTAATTCTCATTGTACATGAGGATATTATTAGGCTCTCACACACTCGCAAGAAGAGCACTTGTCCCCAAGTTGTGTTACCCCTTATTTTGGCATAGGGGTACTCCTAGTGAATTTCTTCACAACCCCTTGTACTTTTATGAGTTTTAAACAGTTCAGACACTTACATGGTTTCATGTATCAAACTAAGCTAGAGGGTTTTATGGTATATTGGTTGATCATGAGATGAATTATTGAAGCACCCTAGGGTATGGGCATGACATTGTATTCATTCAAGTTTTTGAGCATCTTCACAGTTCCCAAGGTATTTCGTAGTTCCCAAAGCATCTTCACATATCTTGATATATTCTATGGCTCCCAAGGAACTAATCAAAACAATTTGGGTTACTTCTTCATGCATTGACACTCTCATGCCATGCCACATTCCAGATTTTTGAGAGATCACCTTATTCGCTCATTTTGAGGCATGTGTCACATCATTTGATGGGATGTCCCCCTTCGATATTGCATTAGGGATTTAGTGTGGTATGTGTGGGATTATTTTGGCCTCTCCCATGACTTGAGTAAGTCATTGGCATGATTTGAGGAGTGGGATTCCACCTTGGAGACCTCCCACTTGATATTTTAAAGTTGAGTTCGAGGGGCTATTTTAGACTAGATAGTTAGAGAAAATTTTATTTTACTTATCCAAAGGATATATCTAAGGATCTCATATGAAATAATATTATAAAAATGAGTATCACTCTATAAAATTATATGCCCTTCCTCGTTTGTAGTCACGGTTGGAATTTTGGAGCTTCCACTCGTTGGAGCTTAATTGACATATCTTTCTTGGAGCATATGGTTGTGTAAAGGATTCTCTCTTTGTGGATGACTATTGTCAATTATTGAAGCTTATTTATCTTGGATCTTATTTGGTGCATAAGGATTAATGGTGAAATTCTCAAGTCTTCTACAAGATTTCAAGATTGATCAATTTGAGGGGTAAATCTACCACTTGGAAGGAAGACATTCTAGGGTAATTCCTTCCTTCTTCCTTTGTTGGTTTGGTGAGTATTTGGTACCTTTATTTTTTTCCTTTGGTTCCTTAGAAAAATTATTAAGTAATTCCATCAAACCATAGTTGGTCTTGTTGGTGAATGTTTTTCCATTAATGTTCCCTTCTTGTACACCTTCATATCCATTGTTAATCTTGTTTGGTTGAAGGATTATTATTCCTTTTGGTTCTAGTCTTAAAGTCCTGATGCTCGAAATAAATCATCCAATTATTAAAAGGGTTTCTTCTTGACATCATAAGAAATTTTATTCACCTTGAATCAATTTCGCTACTTGGATTTGGCATTGATCTCTACTTCCTTCCATCACCTATTTTTAAAACCTAAAAACCCCAAAACTCTATTTTAATAAGGTTACTCTCAACTCCACCTTGTGCCTCATTGCTTGGAATTAGTAATCCTACTAGGGATACCCCACTTGAGTCAGAGGAGAGACAACCTAAAGTGAAGAGGATAGGTTACTATGGGGTGACCATCATAACAATTGTCCCTTGACTTTTACCTTGTGGATTAGGGATTTTATCATTAAGTACAATTTGAATGATAACACCTATCATTGCAAGTAACCAATCTGACATCTAGAGGTCATATATCCAAATACCAATTCTTGGATGTGAAAAATGATTTCGAGATATAATTGTGAATTCTTGGCACTAAATATGGATGCCCGTCTTCATTTTTTATCCAAATAAGTAATAAACCCAATTTTGGAGCCCATTCCACCCATAATTATTTGAGTTAATAGAGGTCATTCCTGCATGTTGTAATAATCACTCAAGAATCCAATGATTGAGAGTTTTAGTCTGGTAGGATTGAGCTATGATAGCTTGCATTTGTGCTTCATCTCCTCTCCACACTATCCACATGTGTCTAACACCCTTGCAATTGGTTCTTCTCCCTACCATGCATCCTAACACCCTATACATGGATTCTAGATCTTTTTTGTAAATGAGTAGACAATATTCCCCTATCCTACTCACTTCAATGTTCTCCCACTAGAAATTCAAATATTTATCTTCCCATTGAACCCAAACATTGTCTAGTTTGTTGGTTAACTTGTTTTCCTTACGTTGAACATATGAGGGTATGATACCTAGAAGTTGTTTAAATAAAGTGGTTATGATTTATAGGCCTATATTAAGACATCAATTGTTCATTATCTTCTGAGGCCGAGATCCATTTTGAATCCTTTTAAAGGAATTCACTAAAATCTGAGTCCCCTTCTACCACTAGTTTTACATAGCCATAGAGAGGCTATTTGGAGACCTTTTTCCAAATCCATATGTTTAGCAACATTATCTATCTCACATCCTCTAGATCCAACAAATACTCTTAGGATGGCTCCTGAATCATCTCTAAAGTCTCCATCTATCCCTATCAAACTATAATTCCTTTGGAGGCTCCACCTATCCCTATCAAACCATAATGTACTTTAATTATTCACAGGGATCTAGATCCTATTCAGTATTTTTAGGTACCTAGACCAAAGGTGTCTAATTTTATACATGAAATATTCCTTCAAGCTTCATGCCCTTATTATCTAACCTCTTCTTAGACCATATTTCATTTAAAGGATTTATTTTTTCTATATGGTGCTCCCATTGGCTAAGGGCGCCAAGATTAATACCGATGGCAATGTTTCCTCTGACTCCAAATTAGTATGGATCTGAGGGACCATCCCCCCTTCCCAAATATCTCAGTGGAATAAACAGACTATATCCCTTACTAGTAGGAAGACAAGATCACTTAGGCATGAGAGAAAATGAAACAAAGTGTAGCACATCTAATAGTCCAACCAACAATGAAACTCAAGAGGTGAAATTAGAAGCTTCCTAAATGATCGTTGAGAAATATTGTTGTTGAAAACAATATCAAGTTTAATTTATTCATCCAGAGCTTCTCTATTGGGTCCAAACATTGCAGATCCTCTACTCTAATCCTCTTAGAATTGAAGTATTCAAACATATAACCTAGGGAGATGGAGGCTATTGATTGAAGACTAGAGCTCTAATTCTTGAAAATGGCCATGTTTCTTTCTAACCAAAATTGCCAACAAACATACTTTGGAGACGCCATCCATGATATTTTTAAAAGAGGTTTAGACCTAAATGTTCCATGATAGTATGATCCCAATTTTTCGAAAATAGTTGATTAAGGAGGGCAATGAGACTCGATAAATCACTTCTGAATATATGAGATGCCAAACCTTCTTGGAAAACACACACTCCAATAATAAATGAAAGATAGTCTTAGATTTTTTCCGACACAAGGAACAATGGAATGGACCTGTTATCGCACGGTTTGTAGGAGGGGTTAGGATAGCTTGAGTCAAGGCTTTGAAACCGGCATAACAGGAGCTTCCCCACCCACTGTCACCTCGATGGGGGGCTCTTTCTATTTAGGAGGGCTAGTCCAAGGGAGACGTCCCTATGTAATCTGGGTTCAAGAAGGGCTAAGGATAATGGATCAAGATAATAGGTTCCCTTTCACAGATTACAGCCAAGTATGAGATAGTCAAGGATAAAGATCCACTGATGATGCACCTGTTTGCGAGACAAGACAAAGAAAACTAGAATATGTGCTTGCAGTGGGTTAGTACTTCATTAAATCAATGACTATCCTCCAATACATATATGAGAAAATGATCAATGCTATTATTGACGAAGTCAATGATGGCTAAAAAGAGACAAATGGTTTATATCACTTCTTCAACAAATCATAAGAGATAATGAGCATTCAATGTTCACAATTAAACCTTGTATTATATCATTAATGCAATAAATATTCCAATTTAGCTCATATAGATAATGATGTTGCGTCACCTATATTGTTGCTGCAATAGGTGTGACGTCAAGCATAAATTTAGGTCAAGATGAAGACAATTGAGTGCAATGTTTTGTTAAATAAGCCTATGGATGCAATAAATAACTCAATGTCTATCAAGATAGGTGATGAAAGTCACAACGTTGCATGCATAAACAAGAGACCTACACTATGTGACGTCACCTATATAAATCTTGTTGCAGGTTAGGGTTAGCTAGTCAAGGAGTGACGTTTTGACAAAATCAACCAACAAAAAGGCAATAAAGCTCCACGGCTAGGATAAGATGACTAGGCCGCACCTTTTTATCCAAGCACAAGTGTAACATTAGCAGGACGTCATCTCATTAGGGTTAGTTCAAATTTGCTAGGGTTAGATGCTAGGTTAGTTAGGGTTTCAAATTAGAAGTAGTTTGAAAAGAGTTTAAGGCATAACAAGCTTCAAAGAGTTCTTAGACTAGTGCCTTGGGTTAATGGATTCAATTGAAGTGAGACTAATGGTTTAGGAAGACTCAAACTTAAAGACAAGAGGGTTAGGGTTTGATGGTGTTGCTATGGCAAGGCCATCAACTCTAAACCCTGAGGAAAGACTTACCTAGGTGTAGCTAAATCTAGGCCTAAAGCTCTCTCTCCTCTCTTCAAGACTTGTTTGACAAAACGGCTAGCTTAGGAGCACAAATCTAGGGCTGAAAAGTGTTGCTTCATACAAGGCTTTCCAAAACCCTAGAAGTAAACCCTAGGTGTAAAATCAATTAGGCCTAGGACGCCTTCTTTCTTCAATTTGTGCTTAAAACTAACACAAGATGAGAGGGAATCCAGTGTAGCTATGGCTAGGCTAAACTCCTTCAAATCAAATGGCTATAAGCTCTATTCATGGGGACATGAAGCCACAACCTACTTGTGTGTTGGCTCCCTAGGGTTTCAAGGATTAAGCAAATAACAACAAAATAACAATTAATGCAAATGTTAAATCAGCAACCATTCATTCAAGAAGTTTTGATGAAAAACACTTACAAGATCATGAAGAAAG
>JASDQU010294825.1:2696-14205 GCA_032191745.1 Picea mariana | reverse complement strand
GTCTGACAGGAGGAAACATGCACAGTCTGATAGAAGAATGCATAGATGAAAATCTTTGAATGATATGGCCTGATTACACTCCTGTAAGTTGAGGACTTATATGATTATAAATATATTAGTTTGATTTTTTGTAAAGGGGGGGGAGGTTCATAGGTTGAAGAGACAATATATTTTTATGAGTAGGGCTCTATATTTTTCGGTTGTAAGCCTGAGGGCCTGATTTGTAAATATCAAGTTATTGAAGATTTCTTTGAGTGTTTTTTATCAGATTGTCTTCTTAGATTACATGATTTTCTATTTTTCTTCTTGTCTAGATGTAATCTCTCTGATTTATGGATTCCTGAGGTGGTAGAGGATCTGCTATTATCATGCCCATATTTCATGGTTCATCAGACATTTTCTTTTCTTCTCATCTGGATATAATCTCTATGATTTATGGATTCCTGAGGTGATAGAGGATCTGCTGTTATCATGCCCATATTTCATGGTTCATTAGCCATTCTCTATTTTACTTCTTGTCTGGATGTAGCATCTCTCTAATCTATAGATCCCTGAGGCGGTAGAAGATCTATTGTCATCTTGCCCATCTTTCATGGTTTTGCACTCATACACTTTTGTCTTCCTTCTCCTCATCACCACATAAATACTTTTGTCTGATAGGAAGTTTAAATGCCTTCATTATTCACAATACTTATGACTCCATAACCCAACGATATCGACTAGTCCGCAACCACGTCTATTTTATTCTCCTTTATTTGTAGTCTTGTCGTGAACCCCACCTACTCAACCCCTTTTGCACATTCACATTTTGAAGGGTACTAGGATTATCCTCTTGCAGTCTGAGGGTGATTTGTAGTTCTATCATTAATGGAAATGCTACCGAGGATGGAAGTAAAGATCTCTTCCATGGGATAATGACAACGATAGATCCAATTTTAGATGGTGAAATGAAGCTGGACACATTATTCTGACTGATTATATTTCACCATGGAAACTCCATTGTTCATAATCTGTTGGTGACTCAACTGGAAGGTGATAAATCAAATGGATATTGGGGTTATCCCATCCAAGAGGTTTTCCCCACTCGAATTCTCATCCATAGATGGTTATCCACATCTTGTGCCTTATATCGATGAATGGAAAGATCTGATACCAATATTTTATGAAGGTAAGACTGATATCCCTCTTGAACATGTTATAAGATTTCATGATTTGATACAACAACTTGACATCCAACATGAATACATACGCATGAAGTTGTTTATGTACTCTCTTCTAGGAGATGCTCGTATTTGGTGTCACTCTCTTGAGATTTCTAGCATTTCTTGACTCGAAGAGTTTCATGCAGCTTTCAATATGCATTGTCAAAAGTTTTATTCCTCTGAGTTAATTTTTCATAGTCGTTGTGAGGAGTATAAAGACTGTGTTCAAAATATAATTGATTCTTATGAAGGATGTGAGAATGAAGCAGATGCCTTGGATAAGGAATTAGTTTTTTTTCTTCCTTGTTCATCTGCATCTGATGAAAACTGTGTGTGATGTCTCAGTAAGGAAAGTGAAGAAACTGAGTCTATTTTGGAAGCTGATATTCTTTGTAACCTTGTCCCTAAAAAACATATATATGAGCAGTCTATTTTTTACTCATATGATGATGATAAGATATTGCTTCCTGGATTGAATCTTGACAGGAAACCTATGTGTAATAATGAAGAAAAAATTTCCCATTTTGAGTAGAAGATACCTCTTGGTATGTCAATTGAGGATCCCCCTTTATTTGATCATTATGGACACAATGATGAAGATGTTGAGGTTTTTTTTGTCTTAGTAGTAGAAAGAATTAGTAGCCAACCTTCTGATGAAAATGAAAGCTTCTAACAAGATCAACATGTTAGAGAGAAATCACCTAATAGATGTTATCACATAAGGAAAAATAGAAGTGGATCAGTGGCCTACATCAGCCTTTCACTCACCTCTTCTTGCCATAGACATTCAACCATATGTGAGAAGCTATAAAGTAGAGAAGGCTTTCTGTTACCAACCTAGTAGGTTTTTTCACCTATTTTATGACCCTGTAGGGTAATAGATGGAGTTGCATTTCCTCCATACATCAAAGCCTCCAATATTTATCTCACCTTCATCATTGGGAGGAAATTTGAAGAATGTCATTAGTTTTTTTTCACAATGTTTTTATCCCTTGCTGATCAGTGATAGAGTAAATAAGTTTTCAATTAGGAAGTTAATTGAATGGCTCTGGTGGAATTTTTCTCTCACCTAGAACATTGTAAAAAAATAAGTTAGTCTAGGATTGTACATAAATAATCTCCTTCTGGAGAATGTATGTTTGTTTTCTTTTGCAAAGTAGAGTAGCGTACACGTCAACCTGGTGTCCTCAGCAAGATGCATTTGAGCTCAACTCCACAACCCAATAACTAAGGCACTGGAACTGTTTGTTCTTGGTAGCTCATGGGCAGCATGCCATCCCTTGTGGAGCCAATGTTATTACATAAACTGTCAAGGGTCGTAGGTGACAACCATGAGCATGGGCAACAAGTAGGTGCAGTTGCAGCAACAAAGATCCCCTATGCATTTCGATTTAGCGTCATCCCTAAACACAGTTATAGGGATTCCATAGTTGGTGGGTGGATAAGCTTTAGCGAAGGCGCTAAAAATAGTCGGTGCGCCCAGATCGCAGACCGTGGACAGATCAACGACCACAATTCATTTCATCACCACAACATTCTTGGGGGTTAAAATTCGATGGGTCAGCTGAAATCCAAACCATAGTATTGCGGGGAGATAACGTGGTGGAAGAGGGTGCATTTTGGACCCGAAAGCGGTGTCGGTCCAAACCACTTTCGAAGGCACCTAAATCACGTGCACTTACAATGTCATATCCAACAACAATGCATGGCCTCCCCCTAGTGGTCAAGGCGCATCTCGATCCTGGGGAGGGTTCAACCAATGAAAGAGGACCGACTTTTGCATCCTGAATCCATTTTCTTATTCAACTCCCAATCCATGAGTGGCACGTGGTCACCTTCTAGTCATCCATTCATGCTCCGATCCTAAGAAGGATTCAATTAATGAATAGGGACTGGTAGCTAAAACCTCATCTTAGTCCATAAATAGAAGGCATGAAAGCTATGGCTGATAAGAAATAACTGTCGCCCTGAGGTACCATGATGGACAGTCTCTTCCTATAGACCCATACTGATCTAAGCTTGCATCTGACAAGAGGAAACATGCACAGTCTGACAAAAGAATGCGCAGACATAAATCTTTGAAGAAGATGGCTAGATTACACTCCTGGAAGTTGCAGATAGATCTAATTATAAATATATTAGTTTGATTTTTTGTAAAGGGTGGGGGTGGTTCAGAGGCTGAAGAGTCGAGATATTTTTAGTAGCAGGGATCTGTATTTTTCAGTTGTAAGCCCAAGGGCCTGATTTTTAAATATCATGTTATTGAAGATTCCTTTGAGTTGTTTTTACCGGATTGTCTTCTTAGTTTACATTATTTTCTATTTTTCTTCTTGTCTGGATGTAATCTCTCTGATTTATGGATTCCTTAGGTGGTAGAGGATCTGTTGTTATCATGCCCATCTTTCATGGTTCATCAAACATTTTCTATTTTTCTCATCTGGACGTGATCTCTCTGATTTATGGATTCCTGAGGCAGTATAGGATCTGTTGTTATCATGCCCATCTTTCATGGTTCATGAGACATTCTCTATTTTTATTCTTTTTTGGATGTAGCATCTCTCTTATCTATGGATCCCTGAGGCAGTAGAGGATCTTTTGTCATATTGCCCATCTTTCATGGTTCTGCACTCAAACACTTCTGTCTTCCTTCTCCTCATCACCACATAAATCCTTTTTTCTGATAGGCAGTTTAAATTCCTTCATTATTCACGATACTTATGACTCCATAACCCAACGACCTCGAATGGTCTACAACCACCTCTATTTTATTCTCCTTTATTTGTAGTCATGTCTTGACACCCGCCTACTCAACCCCTTTTACACATTTACATTTTGATGGGTACTAGGCTTATCCTCTTGCAGTCTGAGGGTGATTCTCAGTGCTAACAAATGGCAACACTGATACTCCAATACTCATTCTCCCCCTGTGATCATCACTCCTCATCAATGTTTCTCTCTCTCCCTATTTGACATCAATGGAAAAGGGTGTCTCTCCTTGGGGCTACTCCCCCTATCTTCATGCCTCTATTATTTCTCTCTATTTCCATGAATTTGTTATTTCTCTCGGTCTTTGATAAATGAGTAACTCCCTCTGTCTACATGATGCTGATATGATCTCTATATTTGATGATTTATCTTCCTTTGAATTCTCTACACGATGTCATGTAGATCAATGTAGGGCTACCTGTATATGTTTCCTTTCCTCTCTTCTAGTGTTGTTTATTTTCCATTGGTGCTTTCTCTTGAATTTCACTAACATATATAAAAGGAATTCAAAATTTTATTTCTTTATTTACTCGTTATGTTCACTTGACCACATTGTTCAACAATGTACTTTGGTTATATATCTTATTCTCAAAGTTTCTCTTTCCCTGTTTTGTTGTTCCTTTAATGGCTTGCCTTTCTATGACCAACTGATTCCAACTAATCCCATTGTTTCCAATTGTAAATATGTCTCTATTCATCTAACCCATGTCCCTTGTACCTGTTAATCATCTCACAAATAAGTCTCTATCCATATGTCACAAATTGTTCATAACCCTGCTACTCTAATGCCCACAATGATGACCCATCTGAACTATCATGAAGGATTCACCTGAATATGCTACAATTGATCATCACATGTTCCCATTTATCATACTGAATCAAGATATGTCCATTGATCTGATCTATCTTCTCATCAACCTCTACATGTATGAAACAAACTATACTGAAGATATCCCTACCTGGATACATACATGCAATATAATCATAAACTTCTTCCTACCAAATGATACTTGTGTGGGAGCACAACTTCTCAATCAATCAATATGTTAATCTACACTTATTCTATTTGAATTCTCTAAATCTATCATAGAAACTACTACTCGAAATATGGTTATGTGATATGTAGTATGGACTTCCCCTATTCAACATACATATTTACTAGGAGTCTCCAAGTTAGATGGCTCAGAAAAATACCCTCTCTAATGCGGTGTAATAATCCTCTTCATCTATAGACTCGTCATATTTTTGAACTTTGACATCTTCCTTTCTTCCTGTGGATTGATCTTGCACTACAATTCCTGAAAGTACAATCTCTTGAACCTGATATTTATTCACCTACTCTTCTTTTCTTTCTCATACTACTGCAAACCCTGCAATCTCTTAGAATTGGTCTTTTTTTACCTGTTCTTATTGGTTTTCATTTATTCTCCAAACCTTCCTATATCTAACATATTTCTTTTTCCCTGTATATTTGTCTTCATCTCATCCTATGTCCAATATTCAGAGTATGATTTGTGTGTGTCCTTCATTCATCTGATCCTCCTTTTCTCTTTCTTGTTTTCTTTTCCAAACCTTCTTATATCTGATATCAATTTTCTTTCTCAAAGAAGTATCCAACATGATTCTATAATCACTAGCCATGTGTCCATAGTTATGGAACTTGTAACATTCAATGTCATGTGATGCCACATAAGATTTTCTTGTCTGAACATTTATTTCATAAGCCTTGCAATCTGCAACCTTATGACCAAATTTAGTACAATAAAAAAAATGACCATAAAATAAATTTACATACCTAGGAGTGAATGATATTCTTTGTTGTATAGTTCTTATAAATTCCTTATTTGGCTTATCACAGTATTCTCTTATGTGGATCTCTTCATTATGGTTGTAACATACCCAACCACCAAGGTTGGGTCATGCCACTTAAAAACTTTCATTCTCTGATATCCATTTTTTAACATACCTAGCCTTAGACTATTAGACTACTCCACACAAAAACTCTTGCGGAACTGTATAGAAAAATAAAAAATACAAATATATTACACAAATACATAGATTCATGCAGAAATTATAGTAAAGATATACATGCAACATACACAGGAAAAACCCATAAACATAAAGTCCTGTATAAATACACATCATGTAAATTAACACACAATTGATACTTATCTTTGATAAAAGACCACCAACTACGTGAAAACCTTCCACGATCCTCCCAGCCTTAGACCACGCTACTCAAAACTCTCAGTAGTGGGTCACCCTCGAGATGGGACTAAACTGCACCTGGGTAAAGGTATTTCTAACTAGGCTAGTACTACACATTCAACAAGAAGGATTTAATCAAAGTATCCAACTCAAACCAACAACCTATAGCCTCTCATTCCCCACATGCATGTCCCACCCCAAGAACTGTTCCCCTTCTCTGCTCAAAATTCCTTCAGTTGCCCCACTTCCCTTCCATGACTTCAGCAACAGGCCAGAAAGGAAGTCTCAGAGCATTGTAGCTGCAGTTGAGGTCCCTTAGGAAATCAATTCCCAGCAATTCCCTCACCTGGAGAGAGTTTCTCATGGACTTGAAAATCCACCTCTTCAATCCATGGGCCTAACAATCTAGCTCTTCAATCCCATAGGCCTGAAAACCCATTTCTTCAGTCCAATTCTTAATCCAACCAGGTATAGGTATAGGTGATGGAATCAATAGAATTTGGGTATGGAACAAGTGCACTTCTAGTGACAGGAAAGTACATGTGAATAGAAACAACAAAATTTAGGGTAACGTACAGGTGATGGAAACAACAACCTTCAGGTATGGTACATGGCGCTACTCCTAACAGGAAGTACGAGATACTATTCCCAGAGTGGATGATGGAATGGAGAGGTCTGAATGTTGGAGTGAATGGAGAGAATCCCCCCCAAGGGATCCTCGGCTCATTCTCAAATCCCAAACTCTTTGTATGCATGTCCCAAATTGGACACTTGTCATCATGCCATGTTATTTCCCCACCTCTATTTAACAAAGACAATCAGAAATAAAACTTTCCTCATCTCACAGCCATGGATTAAGGGGTTGGTGCAGCCCACTGTCTTGAACATGATGAAGATACCACATTTTGGCCACCACCAGGAGGTTAACACTTGCGTTAAACTCCTTTTTGCATGTTATCATGGGGGATATATATGGATGGAAAAAAAATTTACTGTGGATCTGGTGTTGATCCACAGGATCACAGGTTTGATATTGAAGGGTCTTGACCCACAACAGTTCTATCCAGGGAAGACCTCAGACCGTTCTTTAGCACAGTGCATGAAATAAGATTATGGGGANGGAAAATGTGTGGAGGGAATGCACATGAACTGGGCGAACTACCTCGTCAACAAATTAGAAAAGGATTTTCGTGAAGCCCAAAACTTGGGACATGAATTTCATTACATATGGTTGATCATCTTGATCACATTTGTGGCTTGGCAGATGCCCAAAGGAGTTACCTTCCTAGAGATCGAACCTACGTAGCCCTTGGCTGCTCGGTTTTCCACCTTGTGGTATACCAATGACATGATGAAGCAATGGTAGTCTAATGTTGTGTTTCATGGATAATATAAATAGTTAAAGGTCACCATTGAATCATTCCTGTGAATGAGACCATGCACCCTACATTAGTATCGAACCATAGTGAAGTTTTGTGCTGATCTCCATTTCATTTAGATCATCACGCTAAGAGATGAGAACCAAGAATAGTTATATTCATACTACAAGATGATAGATGAAGATATCGAGAAGATTACAAAGGAATGGCCAGAGGAATTTCTTGTACCTATCGTCGATGCACAATTATCCAACACTGACACCATAGGAAGCTCAATAGTTACATGATTTGATCATGTCAAACAGTCCAGTGGGACGAAGAAGCAGAAAAAGCAATCTGAGGTCTAGAACATAGAGAGTGATGAAGAGAAACCTTCTGAAGATAATGGTTCTGGCTTGCTAGGAGGAGGAGAAGATGAAGCAAACAAACATGGAGGAGGAGGTGGAGGAGAAGAAGAGAAAGGAGGAGGCAAAGCTACACCACCTGAAGATCCCCATGTTAGGATAGTGACATCACAGAAGAGGAAATTTTCTCCAAAGAAACCTTCAACAACGAAGAAAACGTGTGCCAATAAGAAACTGTTGGAGGTGACTCTCACTGATGATGACATTAGTTTGGTCCGCGGAGCTATGGAGGATGCTTCTGAAGACATGTTGTAGAGATACAGAGAGAAGCAAGAAGAGTTATACGAAAGGATTGAGAGATAATTGAAGGAAGTGCGGAAAGTTGTTCGCTTGGTCTGCACAATACCTATTGTGCCATCTGGGCCTTAATCATCATAGATTTCATAATTGGGGGACAAACCATCCCAGTTAAGAATTCTTCAAGATGCAACAAAAGCCTTGTTCCAAAGAGCTCATGAAGAGAAGGAAAAGGCTATAGAATACTTGCAAAAGGATAAAGACAAAGTCTTATAAAAATTATGAGAAATGTAAGACAATATAGCTGGCCATGAAAACAAGAAAGAAGAGCTTCAGGCAAAGATCCAAGAGGAAAAATCCCAACAACAGAGGGGAAAAGAGAAGCTGCTCACAAAACGGGTCATGGTCAAAGAAACGGTAAGTAAAGCATGTCTCTTTGTGCCAGGATTGGTACAGGAGGAGCAAGAGTTGGTCAAAGCTCAAGTAATGAAGCTCCTAGAGACCCTCCAACAGCTTCATGATAGGATAATAGAATTGGAATCCCGAACAATACAGAGAACCCCGCAAGAGGTGCGTGATCAAAGGGAGGATACCGCTAAAACAACTGTAGCAAGTATACTATCCCTCACCTCGGAATGTACAAATTTAAGTGATAGGAGAGCCTAGACATATGAAGGCCTCACCGAGGATCCAGAGCTAAAGAATCTATAAGCATAGTTACAGGAGCCGCAACAACAATAATTTTCATTGCAAGAACAAATAAAGCTTCTCACCGTAGTGGAAAGGATGAAGATATCCCCGAAGCAACGCACAATACAATAGCATACCACTTCCCTCTGGGGTAAGGTAATGGAAGTAACATAAAGGCTACAACCTATATAGGATGAAGCTTGCAAGGTATTCGAAGAGATTGATGGACAGGGTTCACAACTAGATCAAGTAGTTGCAACAATAGAACAATGCCTAGAAGGGCCTGTTACAGAGAAGACAATCCAGGAGTTCGCTGAGTAGGAGGCTCAGGTGAAGCAACAAGTCAAGGTATTTTGAGTTAAGATTAAGGCTTTTGAAGAACCATTGTCCGTACCTCATTAACTCGGGATGAGTCACAGGTGAGTGTTGGGGGCCTATTGGCCCTCAACCAATTTTTGGGGAAACTTTGGTTAGTTTTGACGCACTTTCAGACTTTGACACGTTGGTTGAAAAAGGAGCACCCGACAGAGATGAGATCATGGATCTCACCGATTTTGAGGGTTATGTGGACCCAGTAAAGGGTCCTCTAGGGTTTTTGTAATGGTTTTATGGGATGTCATTTCATGGGGTTTTCCCATGTTTAGGCCTTATTTTAAGGGTTTGTAAAATATAAATAAAGAAGAATGTATCGTAGAGGTATCTAAGTGCAAGGAGTTTGAGTTACTTTGTGCAAAGGAATGTATGTGAATTAAGGATTTGTGCTCGATAGAGAGTTGGCTCTGTGTATTGAGATAGTTTTGGAAGGAGGATCTAATGCTTAGTTCACAGATCTCCAGGCTTATGCGAAGCTCAACTATGTGGCCTAGTGCACGTGAGTGAATGAATGTAAGATTCTGGCGAATAATAAAGAGGCGAAGAAGTTTGTGTACATAGCCCCACCCTGGGGTGAACCATGTATATCTAGTGTCTCATGGTTTCTTTGTGCTATGTTATTGCAGTTATGAATCTGCTTAGTGCTTTGATTATGATGTGTAATAGATAGATCCTTTGTTGCTTAAGTACTTTACTTGTGTCAAGGGTAAATGAATGCTATATTTAACTTGTAATGCTAAGTGCTAAGTTATCAGGGTATATTATCATTTGTTGTTACTGCGTCGATCTATCTTGGTTATGTTCTGTAATGTTAATAAGGTTAATAAACTAATTCATGTCACCTCCTAAGTGTTAAACAAAATATTATGTGAAGTGCTATTATCATAGATCTATGTCCCAACATGGTTACAGAAACCTGCGTCCTATAACCCCCCCTGATTCTATCTTGGGTGAGACTTCACCTGCTTCGCAGGTGTTTCCGAAAGGGTGGGTAGTCAAGGGTTTTGTTTGTGCATTGTTAAGTGTTGAACCCTGGGTATGCCCCTGTACCAACATAGCTACACTTGTAATTCGTTCCCTTCCGATAGGAACATAGGATAACATAGGTTATATCCAAACCCTAATCTTTTAGGAATAATATTATAATATTCCCTTAGAGATAATCCCTCTATATTAGCCCCTTTCCTAGGATGTTAGCCCCCCCTTTCCCTTCCTAGTGGAGTTTAGTCCCCCATACTCTTTATCTTGGTTGGTTTACATGAAACAATGTATTTTATTAATGATATAAGTATTTACATATACAAAAATAGGCTTATTGGCCTTTAGCATCTAGGCTCTATGGCATAATAATCACATAAGCCTTTTGAACTATAATAAGGCTCACCAACCTATAAAGCATCTTTACATTTACATGACCAATTGGGGCTTGGTATTGGGACCTGTTACATTTCCCCTCCCCTTATTTATGCACTGTCCTCAGTGCATTATATACCATGTATAATTCAACATTATTCAAAAAGATCCAAGCCTTTTCTATTGGAAGCTTTTTATCCACCCGGTGCTCTGCTTTTAGGCACCAATTCATGTATTCATACTATAGATGGAATTCATTTTATTTATTCCATAGAGTTGCTTCAGAAAATAATTTATCTCATTGTTCCTTATTAAATGCTTCAATTAAACCTAATTGAAAGAACTGATTGGCTGCATATCCACGACGTTTCACCTAGCCTTAGATCTTGTTGTTGATAAACTCTCAACAATGTGTCACCCCGGAGCATGGTATATGAATCCACTAGGGAAATGGCTTCCCAAGATAACCACAGTCAACAATCAATACCAACATGGTCTAGGCCAAGGTACCAAACCTCAGAAACACTCCAACCAATGATCTCTCATTGCCCACATGCCTGTACAACCCAAATTAGTTTTCCCCTTCTCTACTCAATAGTCCTTCGGCTGGACCCCTACCCCTTCCGGGATCCAACACATGCTGGATAGGAAGTGTTGTGTTGGTTTTTTCACTTGGGTGAGAAAAACAACAACACTTGCATGTCTAGATGAGCTTGCTACACAAGAAAGAAGTTTGTGATTGGGTTAAGTAAGCCAAACACATGTAAAAACAAAGAAATAAAACTAAAACAACTAATCAATAAATGTTAGAAATATTGAGAAACTTAGAACCATGAAAATCAACAAATGACCAACATATTGCTACCAATGGATCAATAGATTAGTAGGAAAAAAACCA
>JASDQU010294823.1:0-11128 GCA_032191745.1 Picea mariana | reverse complement strand
TTTCTTGCATGAACTGTTAGCGCTTGATATTCATTGTTCTCTATCTTTTCCTTTCTTGCCTCTAATCTGGATTCTTCTTGAGTACAATGTCCCCACAACATGTTGAACTTAGTTAACTTTCTTCTAGAGCAGATTCCTTGGATGAAGGATTCCCAAGAATTTGGAACACCGTTTAATGTGGTCATCATTATCTCATCTTATTTGACTAAGTCTCCAATATCTTCAAGTTTTTCTTTAATATAAGACACTCTTGTGAAGTAAGATTGTATGGTTTCTGAACTTTTCATTTTCACATTCTTGAATTGTGTCCTCAAGGTCATTTTCCAATTGATGTTCTTGCCTTCAAATAGACAGGATAAGGCATCCATCATTTACTTTGGGGTCTTTAATGCTGAGACATGAGGAATCAAATGGTTCTTGATGGAATTACCAGTGATCCTCTTTTCTTTGATAATATATTTATTATGTTTGGCTTTGGCCTCATATTCCCCTCGTTCTTCAATATCTTGTTCAACAAAACTTACAAGGTCATTCTCTTCTAGAATGAGCATCACTATGTACTTCCATGCTTGGAAGTCATCGACTCCTTCAAGATTTTCGTCAAGCTTGGTACTGGTAGTCATATTGCACAAAACAAGTAAACAAATAACTTTTCAAGATGAATATTTTAGACCTTACCAGAGAGATTGTTGAGTCAAGGATGAAATCTTGTCACAAAATTTGCAACAACAACAACTAGTCTTAGGGTTTATGAGGAAACCCGAATTTTTCAACTTTCAAATCTTGAAATTATGATCCATGGACTATATTCACTCTCCTAGGGAGAGCTCTTAGGTGTGGTTACTTTCTCCAACATCCTCCTTAAACAGTGAAAATGTCACCTTTAGCGTTTATGTAGAAACCCTAATTCTACAGTAGCTGCAATACTGAAAACTAGATTTTAGAGTGGGTGCACTAAGGCTAGTCACTTCTTATAAACTATGAGTTGGTATCTTTCAAACCTCGCTATGATACCATGGTGATGTTTTACTTGTACAACTAACAGTTACGGTTCTTCATTACCTTGATGATTACAACTTCATGAGACATTCTCAAGATCGTACTCCTCTGGACTGAGTTGAGATGATCTCTGAGAACACCTATGTGATAGGTGAGTTGTACTCCTATGGATTGAGTTGAGATGAATTTTGTTGGTCTCCTATCATTCTCCTCTGGACTGAGTTGATATGACTTGAGATGGTCTCTTGTCGTACTGCTATGGACTTAATTGAGTTGACTTGAGATGGCTCTCCAGTTCGTACTCCTATAGATTTAGTCGAGTTGATTTGTTGAGAGTGATGTCCCTTATGGTTGAGAACATGTGGACTTGTCCCTAGTGGTAGATCACTAGAGGATGCGTGTGAGACCCCTTGCTATATTGTCAAAGAGTAAGACTATTGTGTAACCCTAATTTGTATTGTAAAGGGTACAAGTCAACTCTATTGTGTAAATATAATTAATATTGTGTAAAATATTAATTATATTATTGAGTTGTACAAGTCGGCCCTATTGTGCCAATATACACATCTATTTGATGAGTTAGGTCATGTATTTGTAAGAGAGACACATCCCCATTGTGGATCATATCTCATCCTCTCATAACACATTATGGAGATATGAAATTTAGTGTGCACTTCTTCTTATGTGCTAGCTTTATTGGTCATAGAGCACCCTCTTGTGTGCGCTAGGGTTTATGGTGTGAAGTTTCTTCTCTTGGAAATATAATAAAGGGTTGCTGGGTTTTTCCCTTGGTTGAGAAGGGTTTTCCCAGGATAACTTCTTGTGTCTTGTGCTTGGTTATTCTTCTTGTGATATTGGTTACTGTAATTATTGTGTTGTTGCATTGTTTATGGTTCAAGTTCATGCTAAATTGAAAAGAAACTACATGTTCTTGAGAATTTATTAAAATTCAACAAAAGTCATCGAATCCTTCAAGATTTTCATCAAGATTGGTACTGGTAGTCATCCTGCATGGAACAAGTAAAAAAATAAATTTTCAAGATGAAGATTTTAGACCTTATCAGAGAGATTGTCCAGTCAAGGATGAAATCTTGTCACAAAAACTGCAGTAGATGCAATGAGACTTAGTGTTTATGAGGAAACCCTAATTTTTCAACTTTCAAATCTCGAAATTATGATCCACGAACTAGATGCGGTCTCCTAGGGAGAGCTCCTAGGTGTGGTTACCTTCTCCAACATCCTCTTTAAATAGTCAAAAAATAACCTTTAGGGTTTATTCAAAAACCCTAGTTTTGCAGTAGCTGTAATACTGAAAACTAGATTTTAGAGTGGGTGCACTAAGGCTAGTCACTTCTTATGAACTGTGAGTTGATCTCTTTCAAACCTCGCTTTGATACCATGTTGATATTTTAATTGTACAACTAGAATTTATGGTTCTTCTTTATTATAAAAATTATTTAGTACATTCACTGCATATATAAGATCACCGAAAGAGAGGCAATCACAGAAGCAAGAGAGACAAAAAGATTATCCTAGGAAATCCTCTAGGGGGAGAAAACCCAGTAGACTTCCTCAATATAGGTTAACCAACTAAGAACAATGCTTCTATCCTCTAGAGAGAACTAACAAGGAAGAAGATCCTCCTCTGCCCCTTCACTAGGAAGAGTAGCAGACCACTTAACCAAGAGATACCAAGAGATAGACTAAAACCCTCCTTGACGTCACCCCAAGTTGAAGCAGCTTCTCTTCCAAGACTTGCACACTTTTTTCTCTTGTTGCAAAGCTTATGAGTGAGTGAGTAAGTGAGGCGCTAAACTCACTTATAAATCGTAGTTTGGCCTCCTTAAATTAGGTCGAGGCCAACCTGTGAATTTACCCTCTTAAATTACATTTAATTGTCAAGGCACAATAGGGTTGACTTTTACAAAGGCACAATAGGGTCATCTTAATAAATATAATATAATAACATTATTTAGGGTTTTTCTTGGTCAAATACAATAAGGATATCTTCTGAAGCTATTCAATCTTCAATAGAAGGGAACTCAAGACTTTGGGATCAAATACTCTAAGGTGGAGGACTTCAAACTAGTAATATATACAGATTCAGACTTTGATGGTGATAATGAGAAAGAAGTGTCCATTTTAGGATGCCTCATGGGTCTTGGATCAAGAATTATCTCTTAGAGATCATGCAAACAACCATTTCAACAAATCCCCCAATAGAGGAAGAATATGTGGCTATTGCAAAGGCATCAAAGGAGATTATGTGGCTCGAGAAGATACTAGAGGATTTGCAGGATAAATAGGTATTGATATTTTACTTGTACAACTAGCAGTTACAGTTCTTCTTTATTATAACAATCATTTAGTACATTAGCTTCATATATAAGATCATTGAAAGAGAGGAAATCACAGAAACAAGAAAGACACAAATATTATCATGGGAAACCCTCTATGAGGAGAAAACCCAGTAAACTTCATCAATATAGATTAACCAACCAAGAACAATGCTTCTCTTCTCTAGAGAGAACTAACGAGGAAAAATATCCTCCTCTACTCCTTCACTAGGAAGAGTAGTGCACTACTTAACCAAGAGATGCCAAGAGATAGACTAAAACCCTCCTTAAAGTCACCCCCAATTGCAATATCTCCTCTTCCAAGACTTGCACACTTTTTCCTCTTGTTGCAGAGATTATGAGTGAGTGACTAAGTGAGGAGCTAGCCTCCCTTATAAATAGTAGTCTGGCCTCCTTAAATTAGATCTGGGCCGACCTGTCAATTTACCCTCTTAAATTACATTTAATTGTCAAGGCACAATAGGGCAGACTTTTAAAAAGGCACAATAGGGTCATCTTAATAAATATAATATAATAACATAATTTATGGTTTTTCTTGGTCAAATACAATAAGAATATCTTATGAAGCTACTCAATATTCAACACTCCCTCTTATAAAGGAAGGTATTCTTCTTGTCACGATCATCATCATTGTTTCAATGCTTCTACATACTTTGTCATTATCTTGTTGTCAATCACAGATCTGTATATCATAGGAAGTACTGCACTTTCACCAGAGTAACGTACCATCCTGCATTGGGGTATCGTATCATCTTGCGTTGGGGTTACCAACCTATGTTGGGGTAGCATACCAACATGCATTGGGGTTACCAACCTACGTTGGGGTAGCATATCAGCCTGTGTTTGGGTTACCAACATATGTTGGGGTAACTTAACAACTTATTTTTGGGTTACCAACTTGCGCTGGGGTAGCATACCAGCTTGCATTGCTAGGGTAGCGTACCAACCTGCATTGGGGTTACCAACATGTGATGGGGTATCTCATCACTTCCATCTACTGGGGATTGCATCACCTCCCTCTAATGGGGATCACATCACTTCCAACTACTGGCGAACACATCACTTCTCACTACTGGGGAACACATCACTTCCCACTACTGGGAAAGTCTTTCTAGATCACTCCAAGCTTTTCTCTGAAATTCTCGAACTTAAATTTGGACAGGGGCTTGGTCAACACATATGTTACCTACTCATCGGTAGGAACATACTAGAGATTTAATTCTCCCTTCTATATCATAATGGTACTTGATCTCAATTATCTTGAACTTGTCATGACACACTAGGTTCACTGACAACTTTATGCAACTCTGGTTGTCATAAAAGATACAGATTTCCTCCAATTCGATATCAAACAATTATACTATCGAATTATGAAGCCACACTACTTCACCACTATATGACCATGCTGCAACATACTATTCTTCTACGGAACTAAGTGCCATATAGGTATGATTCTCACTCGATCACGAGATCACAATTGATCCCATACTAAAGAAACATCTGGATGTACCTTTCTAGTCTGTGACACTACCTTCCCAATCTGAATCTGTGATATTATCTCACACTTCGAGATATATTTGGGTCCATAATTGAATGTAACTTTTAGTTACCTCATCACATGCTTTGTCATAATCATGTGAGCATGTATTTCACCACAAAACATATATTTGTCCTCGTTTTCTTTGAACCAAATTTTGACATCACATTGAACCAACCTGGTATAGTTTCTCTACTACAATTTAATATGCACAATCATGTGTTGGATCTATGTGCTTTCTCAAAAGCACTATCTGTTTCAATGGTTGAGCATATGTCATCTACTCTCTTTGCAACTATTCCTTCTAGAACTGGGACTCTGTACCTGCAACTGCTCTTTTTGAGGCTGAGAATGACTTCTCCATTCTCACTGTAGCTGCTGAACTCTGAGAGTATCTCCTCTAGTACTCCATCACGATGACGGATTCATCTTCTCCCTCTGAATCTCATACTGCACTGACTTATTTTAATGGAACATGGTTTTTCTATATATACTTCTTTTGGTTACTGGAGCAAGTGTCTCGTCATAGTCTTCTCCCTCTTGGTGGGAGAATCCTCTAGACACAAATCAGTTTGTGTACATATTTATACTATTATCTACAATATGATTCTTCTAGATCAATCTTGGAATTCACCACGTACTTCCCTTCTACTCTCAAGGAAAAATCCATATCCTAGTCCTTCTGTCTAGCTCCCTCCTCTGTCACTGAAACAAGGTAATATTTCCAAAAGATTTCACATCTCCTAGAATTTTCTGAAGATATTATCTAGTCTTCTCAACTCATGGAATTTTTTTGTCAGTCCTGGAAGACGTCTCCTTTTTCCAATCTGATATTCTATGAGATTAGGCTCACTCTAAGTATCCATGCTCCCTCTGAAGCTTGACTCCGTCCGAGTCTATATAATCTTCAAAGCCATCTTCTCCCTCTGATATGGCTCATCAATGCTGTATGAATTTGCATGATGCAAAGTGTCATGGGACCATGATGATCTCTTCCCGATTACTGCAATGGTTCTGGGTAGGCCCTTCTAGCTCTACTAACTTTTCCTGATTATATGAAGAGTGATCAATCTGCACCCTCTAGCCATGGGTGTAACTCAATCTCAAATACATGGATTGTTTTGCCTGCTCCCTCTGAACCTTAATTTCTTTTGAGTCTAAAATAACCTGAGAGTCTGTGTAGGATATACTTGGTGTTGGATACCAAGCCTTAATATTAAAATCTGAGTCAAACTTCAAACGAATTCTTCTTCCTATCAAGGTGTCTTCATCATCCATTGACCAGGTCTTCTCATTGAGAAAATCCAAAACACCGCAAGTTCTATTCTAATATGCTCATTTTACCATAGAATCAAATGTGCATCCATAATTTACTTTGGGGTCTTTAATGCTGAGACATGAGGAATCAAATGTTTCTTGATGGAATTAGCAATGATCCTCTTTGCTTTGATCAGATATTTCTTATGTTTGGATTTGGTCTCATCTTCCTCTTGTTCTTCAATATCTTGTTCAACAAAACTTCCAAGGTCATTCTCTTCTAGAATGAGCATCACTCTATACTTCCATGCTTGGAAGTCATTGACTCCTTCAATCTTTTCGTCAAGCTTGGTATTGGTAGTGATCTTGCACGGAACAAGTAAAAAGACAAATTTTCAAGATGAAGATTTTAGACCTTACTAGAGAAATTGTTGAGTCAAGGATGAAATCTTGTCACAAAATCTGCAACAGCTGCAACCAAACTTAGGGTTTATGAGGAAACCCTAATTTTTCAACTTTCAAATCTTGAAATTATGATCCACGGACTAGATGTGTTCTACTAGGGAGAGCTCCTAGGTGTGGTTAATTTCTCCAACATCCTCCTTAAACAGTGAAAACTTCACGTTTAAGGTTTATGCAAAAACCCTAATTCCACAGTAGCTGCAATACTAAAAAATGGATTTTATAGTGGGTGCGTTAAGGCTAGTCACTTCTTATAAACTCTCAGTTGGTCTCTTTCAAACCTCGATATGATACCATGTTGATATTTTACTTTTACAACTAGTAGTTACGGTTCTTCATTACCTTGATGATTACAGCTTCATGAGACATTCTCCATATCATACTCCTCTGGACTGACTTGAGATGATCTCTGAGAACACCTATGTGATAGGTGAGTCATACTCCTCTAGACTGAGTTGAGATGACTTGTGTTGGTCTCCTGTCATGCTCCTATTGACTGACTTGATATGACTTGAGATGGTCTCCTATCGTACTCCTATGGAATTAGTTGAGTTGACTTGAGATGGCTCTCTAGTTCGTACTCCTATGGATTTAGTTGAGTTCATCTGTTGAGAGTGGCGTCCCTTGTGGTCGAGCACATGTGGAATTATCACTAGTGAAAGATCACCAGAGGAACTGTGAGAGACCCCTTGCTATATTTTCAAAGAGTAAGACTATTGTGTAACCCTAATTTGTATTGTAAAGGGTACAAGTCAACTCTATTGTGTAAATATAATTAATATTGTGTAAAAGATTAATTATATTATTGAGTACAAGTCAGCCCTATTGTGCCAATAGACACATCTATTTGATGAGTTAGGTCATGTATTTTATAAGAGAGATACATCCCCATTGTGGATCATATCTCATTCTCTCATAACACATTATGGAGATCTGAAATTTAGTGCGCACTTCGTCTTATGCACTAGCTTTCTTGGTCATAGAGCACCCTCTTTTGTGCACTAAGGTTTATGGTGTGAAGGTTCTTCTCTTGGAAATATAGTAAAGGATTGTTGGGTTTTTCCCTTGGTTGAGAAGGGTTTTCTCAGGATAACTTCTTGTGTCTTGTGCATGGTTATTCTTCTTGTGATATTGGTTACTACAGCTATTGTGTTGTTGCATTGTTTATGGTTCAAATTCATGCTAAATTGGAAAGAAACTACATGTGCTTGAGAATTCATTAAAATTTAACAGAAGTCATCAACTCCTTCAAGATTTTTTCCAAGCTTGGTACTGGTAGTCATGCTGCATAGAACAAGTAAACAAATAATTTTTCAAGATGAAGATTTTATAACTTTCTAGAGAGATTGTTGAGTTAGGATGAAATCTTGTCACAAAATCTGCAGCAGCTACAACGAGACTTAGTATTTATGAGGAAACCCTAATTTTTCAACTTCCAAATCTCGAAATTATGATCCATGGACTAGATGCGCTCTCCTGGGGAGAGCTCCTAGGTGTGGTTACTTTCTCCAAAATCCTTGTTAAACGGTGAAAACATCACCTTTAGGGTTTATGCAGAAACCATAATTCTGCAATACTGAAAACTGGTGTTTAGAGTGGGTGTGCTAAGGCTAATCACTTCTTATAAACTATGAGTTGGTGTCTTTCAAACCTCACTCTGATATGATGTTGATATTTTACTTGTACAACTAGAAGTTACGATTCTTCTTTATTATAACAATAATTTAGTATATTAGCTACGTATATAAGATCATCGAAAGAGAGGCAATCATAGAAACAAGAGAGACAGAAAGATTATCCTGGGAAACCCTCTAGGGGGAGAAAACCTAGTCAACTTCCTCAATATAGATTATCCAACCAAGAACAATGCTTCTCTCCTCTAGAGAGAACTAACAAGGAAGAACATCCTACTCTACCCCTTCACTAGGAAGAGTAATGCACCACTTAACCAAGAGATACCAAGAGATAGACCAAAACCCTCATTGACGTCACCTTAAGTTGAAGTAGCTTCTCTTCCAAGACTTGCACACTTGTTTCTCTTGTTGCAAAGCTTATGAGTGAGTGAGTAACCCTCTTAAATTACATTTAACTGTCAAGGCACAATAGGGATGAATTTTACAAAGGCACAATAGGGTCGTCCTAATAAATATAATATAATAACATTCTTTAGGGTTTGTCTTGGTCAAATGCAATAAGCATATCTTCTGAAGCTACTCAATCTTCAACATAAGGGAACTCAAGACTTTGGGATAAAATACTCTAAGGTGGAGGACTTCAAACTAGTCATATATACATATTCAGACTTTGATGGCGATAATGAGAACAAAATGTCCATTTTAGAATGCCTCATGGGTATTGGATCAATAATTATCTCTTGGAGATCATGCAAGCAACCATTCCAAAAAATCCCACAATAAAGGAAGAATATGTGGCTATTGCAAAGGCATCAAAGGAGATTGTGTGGCTCGAGAAGATACTAGAGGATTTGCAAGAGAAATAGGCGAATGCTTTAGATTAACAACACTTACACAATCAAGTTGGCGAGGAATCCTAGATTCCATGACTGAACAAAGCACATCAACATGAAGTACCATCTCAATCGACATCATGTAGAGGCCAAGACCACTCATTTGATACATTGTTACACAAGTGGGCAAATCGCTGACAACTTCACCTAAGCATTTGGAAGACAAAAAGGAAAAGTTTAAAATGTTTAGAAAGATGCTTGAAATTATAAACACCTCTTTGGATTAAGGGGGGAATGTTAGGTACCTAATCCTTGGAATTATGGTATATTGTACATATTGTAAATATTTATTTTAGGAGAAATATGAAGAATCATAGATGAATAGGAAGAGTCATCTACCACTTGAAAGATGAAACCAAAAATCATAACTCATTGTAATTATATATGACTCACATTAATAAAATTATTAAGTTGGGAATTAATCAAAAACTGTAACCATCATTGAAATGACGAAAAGTGCTCATTAGGGTTATCCAATATATGTATTTGATGGAAAAAGCAAAACAAAGCCATTGATAGAGTTCATCTGGTATAACATTATTGCCATGGGAATTTCCAAATTTCAAAGTACATTGCAACATTTCTTTGACCAGACTGATTGGACATGAACGTTGATTGAATCAATGCGAAGACAAGTTTTAGAGGGAAAATTTAGCTCCATGGCTATCTCCAGGTACAATGCATGGAGATAAATTCATGGCTATCGCAGGAAATTTAGCTCCATGGCTATCTCCAGGTACAATGCATGGAGATAAATTCATGGCTATCTCAGGAAGTTTAGCTCGATGGCTAGCTTCAAGGCGATCTCTAATTCCAATGTTGCTTCCTCTTCACGGGTGCCCATAGCTTATTTGACAATAAAAGAAAGTGATGAAATTACCAACCAAAAAAATGAAAATAGATGAGAGGGGTCAGATATCTCTAGAAAAAGTGATTGGACAACTACAATTTATTTGTTGCGGACATGCATGCTCCATGGTGAGATACAATGAATCTTGTGGTGACATGACGTTGAGATTCCTATATAAAAAAACGGCCAGAGAGATAAAATGATTTTCAAATAGGGGTTCTTTTCTTGAATTTAATGAGATGAACAATTAAAGAATCCAACCGCAATTGCGTAGAAGCCATCGGAATTATTTTATGGTTGTCTGGAGCATTCAGCTGGAAGCTGATAATTGAATCTGGCAGGATCTTTGCAGTAATCGTAAACCAAATAATTATCGCGAACCCACTGTAATTTGTTGGAATACGTAATTTCTACCACCATTAAAGAAGAACATTCTACCTACCAACCACTAAATCTCTACCAACCACTAAATCTCTAGAGAGTTCCATTGACAGCCCACCGACGGTGACAACACAGTTCCAGATATTTCTGCTGCTGTGAGAACTCTCCAGATTGTCTAGAGTCTTCCAAACATGCTATAAATACAAGGCAAATGTAACCGTGTAGATCGGATCAAGCAATACAATTTCTTCTGTTGGTTATTTGTCTGTGTGTTCAGCGTCTGAATCCTTCATATTGGTATCAGAGCAGGGATCTGGGTCTCACTCCCTCACGGGAGGGCCCAGGATCCTGAGAGGAATCGCCTAGCAGTGAGAGTTGGAGAGACGGCTTCCAGAAGAGCAGTCACAGCTCGGGAGAGCCTTGAGGTCGAGCTGCTGAGACCGCGCAGAGAGTTCGAGAGGATCCGCAGAGCCAGAGAAGAGGCCGTAGTGTACGTGGAGGAGGTCCCGCGTGATGCTGAAGAGTGTCGTAAGAGCTGGACATTGTGCATTGAGCTGCCAGCAGCGCTAGAGTTGGGTAGTGAATATCCGTTGGGTGGTCTTTCAGGAGTTCATTCCGCTTAATTCCAGAGTCCACCCAAATTTATTCTTCTTCGGGGTTTCACCAGAGGCACGCGATTTTATGTGCAAATGCCAAGGATCCGCGGAATCCATTGTGTTTTTGTTGAAGGAGCTGGACAGTTCCATTCTGCAAGAGAG